>JAEIIU010055598.1:285-69074 GCA_018874675.1 Drosophila baimaii | reverse complement strand
GGAGATGACTCCTTCACTGCGTTGCAAACATCATGGCAAAACTATAATACCCTCTGCACGGGTATAATAAGCTCTCTTATGGTTTATAAAGAAAAGTTGGGCATTTCTTTAGGAGTTATCTTTAATATATTTAATATATTCATACTCTTTTACTATCAAATATGTAATTAAAGGAAAGGGAAAATGTCAGAATAAACAATATGTAATAAGTACTAATGAAAGAAATTATGTCTGTCTACAGAAACAGCTTTTGAAATATGATTTTAGTTTTTACTAAGCTCTTTTATGGTTTATTAAGAAAAGTTGTCCATTTCTTTTGAGGTTTTCTCTACTATAATTATATATTTAATATAATCCTACTCCTTTCCTATAAAATATGCAATGGATACTACTGAAAGAAATTGTGACTGTCAAAATAAACAATATATATGGGATACTGATAAATGGGGCTTTTGAAATAAGTTTTGAGTCTTTAGTAAGCTTCTTTATGGTTTAAAAAAATTTGAGCATTTCTGTAGAGGTTTTCTGTAATATATTTAATATTTTCCTGCCCTTTTCCCACCCTTTTCCCCATCAAATATGTAATCTTCTTACAAGTTATGACAGTCCCTTCATAGGTAAGCCACTTTGATAGCAGAGATAAAGCCATGCTTGGACTCGGGGGACACTTACGTGGGCGCCATGTCGTTGTAACGCATGTTGCTGCTGCCTGGAGCGCCATCGCCGCCGCCGCCGCCGCCACCGCTGCGATCTCCGCCAGAGCGATTGCCCCGAGACACACTGGGCGAGGCGTCCTCGTAGTAGTCCTGCTGCTCCCGATGCCGTCGCTCGTAGGCCTTGCGTCGCTTCTTGGGCACACTGCGCGTGGGAGACGGGGGAATAGAGGTAATAGAGGGAACAAGAACAAGACAATGAGGAGCTGCGGCACACAGATGGGCTGTGGTGTGATGATTCGCTTACTTAGCCAATGGAACATGTTCGCGCTCGCGCTCACTATAAGCGTCGTACAGATAGTCGCTGCTGCGAGGTGGTGCGGATGAAGTGGTGGAGGCGGAGGTTGGTTGGTTAGCGGTGGAATGAGAAGAATGGACACGGCTTTTATTTGTTTTGTTTTTGTGGTGCAAATCGGGAACAATTTCATTGTTCTTTCGGTTGACATGCTTACAATTTTAAAAAGAAATACAACATAAAATGGTACAGTTAAATGCGTAAAATGGCAATGGCAACCAGGCACCGGCGTGGGTTAGGGGTTAGTCCTGCTTGTGCTTGCTAACATCAATTATGGGATCGAGCTCCCCGGGCTGCGAGGTGATCTCAGCCATGTCCTCGTCTTGCTTGGCCTCCTGACCTGCCTCAAGCTCAACGGGAAGGCCGCCGCCGCCACCGCGGATATTACTCAGGCAAACGGGACAGCTTAGGGTTTAGGGCGGTGCTTAATGTGGGGGGTGGGGAGTGAGGAGAATAAAGAGAAACACTTACCCGCCCTCCACAACGCCGCCAGCTCCCACGGTGGCTAGATACGGATAGATCTTCCTGTACAGGCACATCAGGCGATGGGCCACAAAGAGGATGGGCAAGAAGAGCAAAGCGCACAGCAGGATGCCCACCCAGTAGCCATTCTAAGGAGAAAATAAGGTTTTACTTTAGGAAAAACCCTAATTTGTTGTTGGAAATCCTTGGTGCAACCTCAAAGGCTGCCCAGGAAGAACTCGAAAAGTATGAAACTCACAATTGGATCCACCAAACGATGGCAGATCAGGTCAACGCCACGCTCGTAGATATAGGCCAAGGGCGCACAGCGTCCCACATTATTTTTCGCCTCCCGCGAGACCATGTAAACGTAGTCCTCGATCATCTCCTGGATGGTCACCGTCAGATTGACGCCCAGGGCATTGATGAAGTCCTTGCCGCGCGTCTGAATGAACTTCTCCGAACTGATCGCCGTCGCAGTGAGTATCTTAATGGTGTTGCTAAAGTCGTTGTTCTCGTACGAAATCTTATCATCGATCTGCTTCAGATGCGCCTTTATCTTCTCCACGGTATTGGTCAGCTTCGGCACAAAGTTGCGGTGGAAGGCCTTGGCATTGAGGCCCTCGTTCCAGAACGAGACCTTGGCCCAGCCATAGGCGGGATATTCCAAGTCGTTGGACAGCTTGAACAGCTGCTCGGAGAGGGCGATGAGATTCATGGGCGTGAACTTGGTGCACAGGCTGGGCAAGTACAGGGAGCTGTGATACGGCCCCAGCTTGTTCTCCCGCATAGTGTTCAGATCGACACGCTCCTGCGCTGTGAGCAGCTTGACGCCGGACAGATCTTCATCGAAGATTTTCACCGAACTGGGATCATCCACGGAGCGGGTTAGCACCTTGATGCGCGTCAAGTCGTCGATGTTGTAGATTTTATTCTTTTGCATCATTGCGAACACGGTCTCGTCTTCCTTGCACGATTTTATGGCACTCGACATCCGCATGGGCTGAATATAGTCGAGGCCCTGCCTCTCCGGCAAATAGCGATTCACATCGATATAGGAGTCCAGCTGCCGGAATATGGCGTTGTTCTCCCGATCCCGCAGCGGGGCACAGGCGCCCTGATAGGTCACCAAGCCGACAATAAAGTAGAACAGGCCCACGAGGCAAATGAATGAGAAAACGCAGAATATCAACAGGATGGCGCTGGAAGCGAAAAAAGAGCGGGGTCAGTGGTCAATCCTTCGAAATTTGGAGTGTTCTCCATTGCACCACTCACAGTAGCAGGCAGGTGGCGCCGGTGGACTTGCTGCAGCACTCGTCGCCGTAACCACTGCGTCGTCGTCCAAAGCAGCCGCAGAGCAGAGCAAAGACCAGTATGCACAGAACCTGAGAGCGGAGCGAAAGGATAGTATAGAGTGGAGTTTCAGAGGTGATTGGGAGATATTCTTAGCCTAAGAGGAAGAGTAAATTGCACCAAAGACTCTCTACTTACTAAGACGTCGAACGCCATACAATTTTCGTCAAAAAACAGAACATTATCCATGAGCATGGCAATTCAAATGTATGGTCGTTACTCATCTTAGTAATTTTAGCGTCTTTGATTGTACATATGTATAGCGATATTCTTCAACTCAAACCCCTTTATCTATAAATTACATGCTTGGACTTGGCTAGCCTAAAACAATGACAAATTGTAATGCCCAAGGTGCAAGCGCTCAACCGAAGCGCTTTCTCTCTGGAACTTGTTACCGAAAGAGCGCCATAAGAGAAGTTCAACTGAGAACACTCAAATGAAACAAATTTAAGCGGAAACTATTTGTTTCTAGACCAACACGTAATTGAACCCTTACATTTTGGCCAAAAGTGTTTTTTAGAGCTACTCAAAAAGTGATCCTTACCAGTAATATGAGCAACCACACTGTCAGGCTAATTATGCTACGATCCGGGCCGAATTTGATGTAAACATCGTCAAAGGACCTGGCCGATCTTATCGTCTTCATGTGCACATCACTCAGCACAGCCTCCACAACGTTGCGCACGGTGGTGGCCTGCTCCTGGAAGGTTTCCTTGCCCTTGGTAATATCCCGCAACAGGGGCGGCACCACAAACGACAGCTGAGTCTTGATCTTCTCCCTAACTGCTCCCAGACGATTGAGGGCACGCTTGGGTATGAGGTATGATTGCGCCTTAACGATCTCCTCCATGCCCTTGATGTAGGCTGCGGTGTCGGGAAGCTAAAAAATGTATGCAAATCATAAAATCAATCAGTAAATCAAGCCATAGTCAAAATATCCATATTGGCTCTATGCTACGTACCTTGTCAAGGTGCAGGCACGGCGAGGTATCAATGTGCTCGATGCTGCTGCTGACGAGGAACTTCTGGCATATCGGCGTCTGGCAGAGATTGGCCACGGCAAAGTTAACATCGCGCTTGATGCCGCGGACACCTGGCATCGAGATATATTAGCAATGGAAATGGGACGCCCTTCAAAAGCCTGCCATCTTACCATCCCTCAACTGGGAGCCGTAGAAGATCAGGTCCTTCTGCAACATTTCAATCTGCCGCATCAGCTCCAGGGCCTCTGGCATGTTCTCCAGCACCCGTTCCATTTCGGACAACGAATTACCCTCCGATGTGTCGGATAAATCCAAAAATATGTGCTTGTGGGCATCTAAGAGGGAGGAGGAATTATGTTAACCAAGCACCAGGCACGTGAATCTATGAAATGTCGTACGTGTTAACTGATCGGTGACATGTGTCTCCAGCTCCTCGTAATTGTAGACCAACAAGTGATGGATATGATCGGCCACATCCTTCAGATAGGTGCAGGTGTCCTCGCTGCCGCGCGTCAGGGTCTTGTTGGTCTCCGCGAAGCCGTCCTCCAGCATTCTGTTGGTCACAAAGGCGATGATGATGCCAAAGCTACCCAAGAGAGGGAGAGAGAGAGAGGGTTTCAGTTTAAAGTGGATTTTTTTATGGGTAAGCGCTCCCGCTCTACTCACATGAGACCAATGATGAGGATCAGGAGACAGATGCCGCAGCAGAAGCGTCGCTGGGCATCCTGTTTGCTGGTGCAGGGCGGACAGCCCTGGCGACAGCGTCGACAACAACAGAAGCAACAGTAGCAAACACTGCGGATTATCGGGCATTATATAGTATATATAATCACAAATAGCGAGGGAGAGATAGGAATACTTACGCAATAAACGGTATGACAATGATCAGTATCAGGAGTAGGAGAACCCAAATGAAAACCAACCAGTAATGGGCCAACAGATCCCGCCAATCATTTTGCTCCACCTTGGGTCCCAGCTGCAGCGAGTCCCCGTTCTTGACAATATATCCTGGATATTCCATATATTAGCTAGATAATCTACATAATCTGCATAGCATCCACTCACCCGGCGGAAAGGAAGCGTTCGTGTACAGCACCTTGTCGTACAGAAAGTGCGTAAAGTTATAGATGGGGTTCATGGCCGAAGTGGGCGGCGGCGGTTGCTTGGTGTAGTTCATTGTCGGCCGATATACTGTGTACTCCACGGGCGGCCAATGGGCCTGACCGAGCTGCTCGTGGGTGGTGCCATGACCCAGGTAACCTCTGCGCCACGTTGGATCGGACCCTGTTATGGCTGGTTCAGGAGCAGCAGGCGGTTTTGCTGGAGCTGGTTTCTGGCCGTCAGCTGGAGCTGGATCCTGGCCGGCAGCTGGCCTAATAAGCGTGGCCAGTGCAATGGCAAATATCGCCACACTCAAACCACAGATGGCCCAATAGGCAATCTGTCGTCTTCGGCGCTGACGCCGCTTTCTGGAACGCATCGGCTTTGTGGTTGGCAACTCCATGGTGGACTGCTCCGCTGGACTCATCTTGGGTGTGGGGAGGGGGGTAGTGGGCAGGAGGATACTCCGCTCTGCAGGAATGTTCCTTCAAAACTCACTAAAACGCGAAGCTGTGGCCTCTGCTGGTGATCGTGATCCTTTCGGTGTAGGAGTCCACACCCATTTCACGCGTCCTTGGCCTGCAAGTAATGGAGGGAAGGATAATCAGTGATTAAAATGATTATTTCTATTAAATAGGTATTTATTTTATAGATTTAAATGGCTAAAAACGAAGTAAATCATAGGGAACTCTTTTGAAACTATATATCTTACAGATAAGACCTAATAATAGCAACCTTCCTCCGCGCTTTTAGCAGTTTTTAAAGCTCTAAAGTTGTGGCTTTCACTTTAATCGCCACAGATAGTTCCTATTAAGGCCAAAAACCCATCTGACGACTTGGGGCCATAACACTAGGACTTACACTCAAATTGATATGGAAATAGTTGTTATCTTTTGGGAACTTAACATTTTATAGGCACTTATCATATTAATCTTTGATCTTAACTTCCCTCTCTACTCGTAAGGGGACAACGGAATGATTTAGGAGCATTCGAGGACAGAGCAGGGCAGAGCTCACACCCTTAATGTGACCGTGGCATGTCCTAGGCCAATAATAAATGCGTGGCTGGGAGCAGGAGTCGGGGCAATAAAGAATATTATTCACTTCTTGGTGTGGTTCGTCCAGGCAAATGGGGTAATAGATATAGGATTGGTTCCACATAGCTATGCGGACGCAACACTCCCTCCTCTCCTGCTCCCTCGCGGAGCACTCACATCCACTTGACATCAATTAAGGTCAATAAAGAACAGGGAAAACCTCACCCCGACAAGATGAGGTCTTAGTTAGCTCAGTCCGAATGCAATATCACAAAGGACTGCCTCTCTCTCTGCTGCTGTTCGAGAGCTGAGCTTTGCCTTTGGCACCTTGCCCATATTGACAGGTGCTATCTCTGGTCCTTACAGAAGGTGGAAAGTCCCTGTGCCTTTGGCTTTGGTTGAATGCACTCGCTGCGCGAGGGGGAGGTGGAGAGTCATGAGTCACCCGCCAAGCTTGGCGTGCATGCAATGCCCGCACTTGCATAATTACCCTAATATTAAATAACTAGGCAAGGTATTTCAAGTAGGAAAAAAAAAATGCGAAATAAAAATAGAAAGAAAAAAAAAAACACAAAAAAAATGTACATGCCCCGGGTGAGGCTCGAACTCACGACCTTAAGATTATGAGACTTACGCGCTGCCAACTGCGCCACCGAGGCGATGAACACAGCGCCGGCAGAAACGAGCCTCGTTTTGTGAAATTTTCAATTTTGTTCTAATGCGAAAAAAAATAAATAAAAAAAAGGTTTTGTATTTGTTACATGCGACATTATTTGTTTGCTTTAATTATCTTTTAACTTGTTATCTGTATTGCGTCACAGGAGATCACCTTGCTGTTTTGGGGGCACTGAACGGTGAAGATCGTTTGGCATACAAACTGACTTTGTGGGCAGCTTTATAGGGCTTTTTGGTTAAATATTTTAATAAAATAAAAATATGATTTCTTTCTAGTATTTATCAGCCATTTCTTAGTAACACTTCTTTCCCCTCTCATGTTCTACTAATAGATTCTTTTTCTTATCTTTTAAATATAAAAAGAGGCTTCACAGCTTACATTTATCGACTTCTGTATTTGCTATAACTTTAGCTTGTTAAACAATTGACATTTCTGCTGTTATAGCCTTACATCAGGGGGTTTTAAATTACAGAGAAACTAGAAGCAATATTATTAATAATAATCATCATCTTATTTATAAGTAATTTATAAAATAAGTCTCAATTCTCTACTATTTAATAAGCAGTTAATAGGTTAATATTATAAAATCATAAAAACCTATTCAAAATGATTTATTAAATGCTAAGAAATTTGGAGTTTTCCTATAAATTATTTAAAGTTATAATATTATATTATAGATATAGATAAGATTATAGTTAGTCGAAGGCCTCCGCAGCCAGTGCTCGGTAATATAGTATTAAGTTTAACATTGTATGCTAAGCTTAATTTGTTAAATAAATAAATAAATAAATAAAGATTATAGTTATAAGATTTTAATTTTAAAATTATAAACATCTATTTAAAATTCGAAAAAACTAGTTTATTACACAGAATTATTAAAGCTTTGTATTTGGTAGGAAGTAAAAATAATATTTTATATTAAGCTCTTTAAGAATATAGCAATTATTACCATAAATTTAGTGACTGTTCTAAAAAAGGCATTACAAAAGGCATGTTTTCCACACCAATTATTTGAATTATTTATTTAATGATTGTCCTAACAAAACTTCGTAAGAAATTATATTTTCCAGACATATTATTTAAATTTTTTGCATATTAATCACACACATAATATGCAAATGAAGGTCGTGTGAAAATCGCTTGTCTTTTCTTTGTAGTTCTTTAAATTTATGGCTTCCTTTTCAAAGCAAATTTTAATAATTAATACAAAAGTTCTCAATCTTAAGATCAGTCTGCCAAATCGCCATATAACTCTCTGTCTTCGACTTTATAAGTATATACAATAATTAAAGTCACTCTTTATAAACAAACTTTGTGCTGACAAACTCGGGGCTCTTTCTCAGAATGTAACTCAACCCCCAGAGAGTTCTGTGCTTATATTTATATACCAGTGCTTATTTATCACGATCAAGACAATGAGTGTGCTCATTTGATACTCTGCTCAGCTCGAAACTGTAAATTTATGGCCATCGGTCCGAGCAACAAGCAGCAGCAGTGGCAGCACCAGCAGTTACACTCATCGACTGTCTTTGCAAAAGGCATATATAAACATAGACAAAGAAATCGAAAGGTTTAATGAACTCTGCGAGGGAAACTGAACCGAACTGGACACGGGGAAGGCGAAGGGCCAAGCTCAACGGCTTTCCATGTCCGTGGCTTTATTTTATTTTATGCTTTATAGCCTGCCTGCCTCTCCCCATTTGTGCCCCGGCCCTCAAACACTGTATAGAATATGTCGCAACAGCGACCACAGCAAACAACCAACAGTGGCAAACATCAGCGACAGCAGAAGCAGAAGCAGCCGCAAAGCATACAGTTCGGTTCAATATTATAATAACTAAAATATTCTCAGAGGAAACACTGTATATATATTTGTCTAGAAATGAACGAAGAAAAGCTTATAGTCCTCAAAAATCTTATTGGGATCTAAAAGATGGGAATACCTATAATCTTTTGTGGTTTTCAGGCTTCTGTATTTGAGATAAATTTGATATATATATTTTTTTTCAACCCTTTCTTAATATTTTTAATTTTAAATAAAAGTTTAAAGCTATTTTGGGTATCATTTCTTTGAGAAATTTTAAGGTAAGTTTATTATCTCTCTAAAAAAATCTTAACGACGGAGTTCGATACGTAAGCGGAACTTCGCTGATGAGACCGTTGGTTACGGTCGAAACAGCTGTACGAAGATGCCTCGCTTACAACGATCTGTGTGCTCGGTCAAAACAATATAGTGGTTTCTATAAATAATTAGGCCGATCTTATGACCTGAAGTTCGCTAAACTCTTATGAAGAATTTACAAGATCGAAATACCTAATATAAATAATGTTGAAACATATTTGAAGTAAGAAAAATAGGGGAAATCTATTATCTCTCTAGAAGAAAAATCATATTTTATTAAATTTGGGGTCTTAGGGGTTTTAATTCCAATTGTTCGTAAATAAGTAAAACCTATATTCCTTTTCCCTACTTTAACTTCCTTCAAGTAATCATTTTCTTTTTGCCAAACCACAAAGGGTCAATGCTATTATTGTGAACACAGCTGTATGTAAATATACATTTGGAGCACTGCATTTTCCGCCGCGCTTATCTCGGTTTTCCGAGGCCTGTTTTTTTTTCCAATGCTTACTTTCCGGAAAGAACTGGGATTACAGGGCGTTGATGATGGGCGCTCGCTGCTGAGGAGTGCTGTGATGATATGTGGTGTAAAAATAGACGCCTTTGCTGCCGGACGGCCCAGCCAGCACCTGCTAACAGAGCTTTAATATGGATGGCTAAGCACACACACTCCGATGGATTTTGTTTGGAGTGCTTGGAGTGCGGTGTCGATTGCGTATACGCAGCGTTGTCTGCGGCCGAGAGCAAACTAAACTGAAAAGCGAGAAGCGAGAAAAACGAGGCGCGTTGCTCCCGCTGCTACTGCTGCTGCTGCTGCTGTGCAGAAAATTCTGTATTCGCCGGAGTGGACCAGCCTTTGAACGGCCTTGACATGCGGCGTTCATGGATTCGTTCACGGATTCGTGTCCTGCTGCGAGGAGTTGCGAGAAGTCAAAGGCCCATTTGCCCATGCAAATGAGCAAACAATCGCGAAAAGCTGAATAGAGCCAAGGCGGCGGCATCGGTCCACCATTGCCAGAGGTCGTGTCTCCTCAGCAATTGTGAGAAAAACAAAACAATTTGCAGCCTCGGCATTTTGGGAGGCTGAGTCCGACGCATGCGCCGTGGGTGGCTGCAGGGAGCAAGGACCAAGGACCAAAGGAGCAGCAATCATCGCCCTCTGATGCTGCACTAGCTTGAACAGTGGGCGGGATAGGCAAACGCCTGGCAAGGCCACACGCAGTATGCCCTTAAATCAGGCTAGAGTTCAGCCAGGAGAGCAATGGAAAATATAACAAGGCAATACGTCACATAAATATTTAAGTAAATAAATAAATCAGAGATTTTCCCCTCTGAATATATATTACTTCGAATTTTCCCCAAAACATCCAGCTAGAAACTCAAAACTTTCCATAGCTTAGCGGGCTGCACACGCTGTAAACATTTAAAATAAATAAAAATTCCACAATACAGCCAATAATGTGCATATACCTTCTAATGAAATTCTTATTTAGATTTATGAAAATGCCCAGCCAAACGCCGCAAAAAAACAAAGTAATAATCATAAACAGGTAATAAAATGTACACACAATTCCCAGTACCAGGAATTCTTGGGTTAATTTTGCAGCACAACGAAAAAAGGAGGCCAGGGAGTAATTGTAAAATTGACTTAATGATTCACATAATCTATGTGGACTCAAATCCACATCCGAGTGCCTTAACAAGCCGTGTTACATGCCGGCACTCGAATACAATATACCCTTTGTATCTCGGGGGAGGTAGCGTAATAAAGTTTCCCTTTTTTGGGTAATGTGAGTCAAAGTCTCGCTCCTAACAAAGGCAACAATCCATTTCTTGAAATTCAATGGGTCTTGCCTGTATTCCCTCTACCTGACAGGTTTTCTTCATCTTATTTATTATTTTTTTTTTTTTGCAAACACAAGAGAAAGTTGACAAAGTTAAACAAAACTTATCTAGAGATGCAGATACCCGCAGTGGGTCACAGGCACGGAGTAACCACTGTATCTGCGGAAGCGTCAAGTGCAAGGTGTTCGTACTGGTGGCTAAATCAGCAGAAAAGCAGAATAATAATAACTTAATGACGATTGTATAAACAAAAGAATTAAATGCCAAACTGAAGGTTGAATTAATAATAAAACAATTTCCCCCACCACATCTACAGGGAATTGCAATCAATGCTGATTCCGAAAGCTGCTGACTGCTAAATAAATATTTAGAAGCATTCACATGAGTGTTCAAGATGTCAAGCCAACCTTTGGGTTTCAAGTACTTATTAAAGTTAATAGCCCAGCTAAATCTGTGATAAGTAAAACAATGACAAGGCCAGCATGGAAGCTAGGTGACTCTATTAGTTATGAGAAAAAACTAAGCTATAAGATGATTATTAAAGGTGAAAGATTAAGGCTGTTTCTATAAAAAGGCAACACCTTTGTAAGGAATTACGAAATAAAAATATATGCAAACGATAAGCTTTAAAAGTATATATTAAAAAACCTAAAGCTTATATTCTATGTATTTCTATTTAATTCAAGAAAATGTTTTAATAAAACCAATGGAATGAGACAAAAATACTGGGAAGATAGAGGTTACATTGACCCTAGCTGATTGTAGTAATCATGACACCATTTGTATAAGAGTATATATGATTAATCAGTTGACACAGCAATACATTTCATTATCTCCATTTAGGTATTAAATTTTATTTAGAAAAATATGAGTACGAGGACCTAGAACTCAATTCAAATGATGAGTAAATGAGAATAAAAAGAATAATTAGAGATAAGACGATGACAAATCACAAGCTAGCTCACGTAGTCATCTTGGGAAGAAGGAGTATGGCATAATTATATAAGATTAATATATCTTCAGTCTTACTTTTTGGCAAATATCAAAAGCGAATAATTAGGGTAATATGATATAATCTAATATCCTATTCGATTTGCCCTAATATACGAACTTTAAATCCATTTCTTATTAAAAAAAGGATCTTAAAATACCCAACTGTGTTTTCTGAGCAACCAAAAAACTAAGAACTCATTATTGTAAGTAAATTTAAAGAAATATATAAATGTATACAGCAAACTCTCCTAAACTCCAATTATAAATAAGAAAAAATATCAAAAATATCACAAGAAGGCACAATTCCTGGATAATTTTAGCTCCAAATGACCGAGTGTGAACAAAATCTTCTTTTTAAGCAAACTGGCACTCGTTTAACCAACTAATTCCTCGACTTATTTAATTGAGAACGCACACACTTTGCAGCATGGTCGCCATCCAATCTCTCTACGCCTCCGCCTCCGCCATCTCGAGCGACATCAAATTTGGAACAACCGGCAGTGGTTCGCATCCGCAGACAGCCACAACGTCCATGGACGCGGCGTGTGGTTCGAGGCGAAAGATACAAGTATTATTGCAAGAGAGCAGAGAACAGGTTGCGCCGTCTTGCTGATGGTGATGGTGATGGAGTGGAGTGAAGTCGTGCCCATGCCAAGGCGAGAAACTCGTTTCGCCGGCCGTGTGACTCACTCCCCGGGTATATAAAACCGCAGAAATGGGCTAATCACACAACACAGATACAAAGTGAACTTCTTTAGATGAAAAAGCAAGCGAGCGAGGAGCGAGTCCAAACAAAGGAAGTCGGGCAATGCAATCAATGGGATGGAGTGGCGACGGAGACCGAGACGGAGACGGAGACGGAGGAAAGGCCTTTCGAAGGGCGGAAATGAGCAGTAGTAGCCAAAAGGGGTGGGGACGATCGAGAAGTAGCAGCTACTCTCTGATGAACGGAAGACACGGAAGCCATGTTACACTGGCAGAAACTCTTGCTACGTGCCCGCTCTGGTGGCTATATCTATATATCACCTTGTATCTGGTGTCACATGCATCTCTTCTCTGTCGTCATATAAAGTATCGCCACTCCACCGTTGAGTCAGAGTATTTGCTTGGGTGAAAACTAATCTGCCAGCTTGCACGGCACAGTATCTCTCTCGTGAGAGATCGTTATCCAATTGTTTGTGTCTGGAATTATCAGATTGCAAACCTTAGATAAACTTGAATCTATTTTTGGGTTTATCTGGGGATCATAAGGGTCTGGTATACTGCTATTTGGTTAATAGGTCTGCATGGTTATACATGGTTTTATCTAGAAGTTCCGCCAGTTATTGGTTTAGTTTATAACTATCTTCGATGTACACTTCTTCAATATTTATTTTATGAATCTCTTTATAGGAGTCTGCTATATCTAGCCTTGTTATCCAATAGCATATAGACAACGGGGCTTATCAAGTTCTTTTCGTTCGCGACCATAAACCAGTGTTTGTCTGAGGTCTATAAAGAAAACTCATAAAATACACTCAACCGGTTGCAAATTCTTAAATTTTGTAGCTTATTTATTCAACTTGTTCTTTCATTTGTTTCCCTGCTAAACCTGTTTCTAAATTCGAAAGTTGAAACTTGGTAATTAGTTAGTAATTATCCATAATTTCTTTTTTGTTAGGAATATTCCCCTAATGATTCTGAGCCAAGTTATCCAATAGTTTTTATACATAACTGAGGTGGCGTCTGCTTTAAACAATTTTGTTGTATATTTTTGGTGTTCATTTGCGGTTTATGGATTTGGTTAATCAGCTGGAAAACAATATGTTATCCACTTTTTTTTGGGAGCCGCTTCCGAGTTCCCTGAAGTGTGTGACTGTGATTTGGTCGTGTCTGTGTCTCTATAAACTCTATAAATACATGCACTCGGCTGGGTGTCGTTTTTTGAACCACACACGCACATGTACTCGCAGTGGCAGTGGCAGTCTGCCACTCGCACTCGCATCTGTATCTCAACGCCACGCAGGTCAGGGATGTATCCGTATCTGCGGTGGTGTAGTATATGTATCTGCGGTTGAGTTGGTTTTTTTTTCTCGATTTTTAGAGTATCTAGCTGCATGCAAAAATTATTAAACAACTCGTGGTTGTTTTTCTTGAATGTAATAAGTATTATAAGTAAACTTTTCTATTTTTTCTTTCCTATTTTGTAAAATATTTTGTTTTAATGTTAAAACCCCTGCAAGAAATTAGCTATTTATCTTTGTTTTGTCTGATTTTTAATTAAATAAATTAAAAAAAAAATAAAATCTTTATTTACATTGAGTAGAAGTCAGTTTGTTATGTATTTATATGCTTATTTATTCCTTTTTGAATCAAATATACATCATGGCAATACTCTTGTTGCTAAAGCAGCCTAAAATTCCCAAGTTGTGATTCAGCATTGATTAAAAATGACTTTTGAAAGCAGTAATTTCAAGTAAAATTATAAAGACTAACATTTTTGATTAGGAAATTAATCTTATTTCCATTTTCCAATGTATCCTCTAATTTATTATTTATAAATTTACTTTTTTTGTAAGGGGAAAATCTCTGTAAGGAAAAACCTTTATACAAAATCTTTAACATACCAAATACGACCCACAATAATTTAAATAAAGATTTTTGCTAATGTAAAACTGCGTTTCTTTGTCTGTAGCCTAGTGTACCGAGTGCAGTGCCTCTCAGATTAATTATGCATGCCTTCTCTCAGGTGAGAACTGTAGGTGATATGGGTACACAGATATATTTACACAGACACATTGCAAGAGACACAGGAAGGGCGGATAAAGTTACTAATTTGACACCGACAATTGAATAACTCGGTAAATTGAAATAAACAAACTAAATGAGCTGGCACTCCGGATCACTTATGTATATCCTCTCATATATCTCTTTATATACGCACACACACACACACACTCACCAACATTGACAGCGAGGGCCAACAACAACAGTCGCCGCCGCCTAAGCCAATTAAGCTGGCTTGGGTTTGGGTGCTGCTGCTCCGCCTCCTCCTCCTCCTTCTACAGTTGGTCTTCTTCTGCTTCTGGC
Organism: Drosophila baimaii; assembly: GCA_018874675.1. NCBI lineage: Eukaryota > Metazoa > Arthropoda > Insecta > Diptera > Drosophilidae > Drosophila > Drosophila baimaii. The sequence continues at coordinate 54,428 of JAEIIU010055598.1, read as the reverse complement.
TTGGATCCCTGAGATGATGCAGTGCACCCGAATCCAATTAGTCGTGCGATTCCACAACAGTTACAGATGCCGCTGGAAGGGGAGCACAATATCTTGAGTATCTGCATCCAAGGTTGAAGGATCACAAGAACGTTGCAATTAAATGGACAACAATTTTGGTGGACAACTATTATAAATTTGAAAATTTGGTCCCACAACTTAAAAAAATGCAAACCGGGGGGTGAGAGGCGTATGTTATGTTTACAAAAATTGGGGGTTTTGGACTAATTTCCTGTGAGTTCGTGTAAAATTCCCGTCCAATTTTGACGTAAGAAACCCGAATATATTAACATGTAAATCAAAACATGGAAATTTTCAGATGATTACTGCTTTAAGGGACTAAAGAAATTCAGGTCAGAGCGAGTTTTTCCATCGAAGTTTTTCCAAACACACACACACACAAACACACAGCTTCCAGTGGCCCTTTGCTGGCCTAATTGCAGTTTTTCTTTTTTCACGTTTTCCACAATTTTTTTGATTGAGAAACCCCGCAAAGTAACGGTATTTATTTACTCGCTTTTTAATCGAACAAACTCACACACACACACACACGGCGCGCACAGTTATGTGTTTTTATGTTGTATGCGAACTATTATTTGTATGTATTCACTCTCTGCACACTCCGCCCTTTCGAAACATTCTTGGCTTTGTTTTTGGCTTTGCATCCGCTGGAGTTTTCACGAGTTTTACACTTTTCTGCTGGCCATAGTAGGCGTGTCGAATCGAATTTCTGTCACGCGAAGGCACACTTCATTCAACCTGGGATATTCACCTTTATTTATTTTTTTTGTATCCACCAGATTTCATCCGACCGAAAATTTCACATTTCAAAGAGTTCTGTGCAGTGTGACCGCAGGTGGGTCAGTGGCAATATGCCAGTGGTATCGATGGCACTATATATCGATATTTGTGAATCGATAGGCGATAGGCCAGAGTAGCGCTGTGAAAGCTTATTCAAACTTAAAAGCTCTTTTTACCAACAAAACCAAAGAGGAGACACAAACCTTGATGTAAAATCAATGTTAGCGGTATTTTTGCATTTGAAATCATATTTAAATGCATACGTAAATGCTCTTCACTTAAGTTACCGCTTAATTTAATATAGAAGTGGCTTAAATATTATGAGAATATATTAAAGAAAGTCGTTAATTATCATTTTATTATAATTTTGGGCCCTAAGTTTAAGAAAACTCTTAAAACACATCAAAAATATGTGGAAATTGAAAACTGGGCCCTGAGTTTGAGAAATCGAAAAAAAAGAAAATAAAAAATACCCCAGAAATCTTAAAATTATGAGTGTTTTATTTTATACTCAAGTAACCAAAATCCATTCAAAGTTTACAAAAAATAAATAAAATCATGATTTTGGAATATAACTTTACTAACTTACCACGATTTCGTAACAAATTTATACTTACACCTCTCTAAACAACCTTTATTTAAAAAGACTCTTTGTACTTCATTGTACTAGCGTTTCATTAAACAATGTTGTTTTATTTTGGTTTCGTTTAAAACACTAAATTACACGTTAAATAATTTACAATCGAAATTTGGGTTCAGTTTTCTTGTTGTATACTGTCTCATCATGGCGCCCCGTAATTATTTGTTTTTTTGGGGGCGACTCCAACTCCTCTGCTGCTCCTCTGATCCTCGCCCGCTCGCACGGATATGTGCGATGTGTATGCCCGGGCTGCGTACGAGTTGGGGGAAACTACTTTACACGGTTGGTTTAGTTAGCAACTTCGAAAAATATAACTTTTGATTTCCGCAGCACGGACATACACACACGCACGGATGCGCTGTATATATATATGTGTATATATATGTATGTCCCTATATATATGTACGTTCAAGCATTGACTTTTGGTGAGAAAGGCTATGCACTGGCTTCTCTTTTTGGTTTTTTATTAAAATAAAAAACTACAGCGTTGTTGCACACACACACACATGATGATCCGATCGGGAGAGAGGGGAGGCGCTATAATCGCATTTAGCTAAATTAAAAACATAACGCTTTACGCTTTGTGTGTCTCACTATCATCCATACATACATACATATATCTCTATATATATACATATAGTTTATGTGGTTTTCCTTTCTTTTTTATATATTTTAATTGAAGTCGCCTAGCTTGACTCACGTCGATTCAGTGTATGTTTTGCAATTCTTGCTTCTTAGAGTTGTTTTCTTTTTTTTAGACTTTAAATCACTACAATTTTCAAAGTAAAGCTTAGTATTCAGTTTATTTGGATTCCTTTATCTCTTCTTCCTAATTTGTGTGTTTAACTAAAACGGGGAGGGGGAACGGAAAGATACGGCGGCGGCGGAGGCGGTAGGTAGCACGTGATAAGCCCAACTGGAAATGTACTCGAAAAACTGTGGCTGCTGCTGAAGATTACGGATTACAATTACAAGTTTTCTTGTTGGTTTTCTTTCTTTGTTATTTTGGCAGTTATTTTGTTGTTGTTGTTGTTGTTGTTGTTGCAAAGCTATCTGCTGTGATGTGTAATCCCCAGCCCAAAGAGAACCGAACAGGGAACAGGGAACAGGGACTAAGCCGGAAAGCGGGCAAGCACACGGCCAATATATCCAATAATAAGTGACTGACTAATGTTGTTCTTTACGTTACTTAGGCGATAATAAATATAAATTACGAAATCTATATCTATATATATATATATATGTATACTTGGGCTGAGGTGGCGTGTGGTGTGACGAAGATCTAACGCAAACAATAACATCTCTTCTCAAGGGGATCTACTATAATTAATGCACCTACTACAAATCCATGCTAGACTCGGGGGTGGGGGAAACTAAAGCCAAACTAGTTACAGCATTTGTTGTTTACAGTTTACAAAAGATCTTAACTCCTTAACTCTGCTTAAACGTATCTCTATAGCCACCAGCTGTTACGGGTTACGGGTAACGGATAACGGGTTACGGTTGTGTGGTGTGTAGGACGACTGCATTGGAGCCCACTACAGCTGCGCCAGCGAGTCGGATCGAATGAGCGGCGCCAGCGAGCTGGGCGCCTTGTGACCCGTCTCAATCTCGTACTGCACATCGAGCGAGCCACCTGCGAAGGATCAAAATGAAGGAAAAGTGTTAGCAAAAGATCACAGGAGATGGGAATTTTATTCAAGAACGGTTCCTGCTCTGTGATGGGATCAATGGACAAGTGGGTCTGACAATGGGGACTCCCGCTGCTTACGTTTCTTCTCCAACTGGCTGCTCTGACCCTCCGGAATGAATGCCGCCACAATTATGGCACAGAACACGCACAAGGCACCGAAAACGAACGGCGGCCCCGGCACATGCTGCGATATCTTCTCCACATTCGTCGTTCGGCTGCCGCTGGTCTTGGCATGCGCATCGTGGTCATCGTTTAGGTCCACATTGAACAGGTAAAAGATGACGCCAAATACCGCCGGTCCCAGGCCATTGCACAGGCCCCGCATGCCCGTGATCATGCCCTGAACAGCGCCTGCAGAGGAAACAAGAGTTTTAGACACATATTTCAGGGGAAGTAAGGAACTCCAGGTGCCCACCTTGACTCTCGGGAGCCGCATAGAGCGACACAAAGGCGCTGATGGCCGGATACGTGAGGGAGCCCAAGGCAGCCACCACGCCAGCCGACCACATCATCCTGAAAGGCAGAAGGAAAAGGGTTTTAGGTTTTAAGTTATCCAAAAATCCAACTGGCAAGGCAGCACTTACCACTTTTGACTACCAAAGCCGTACCACAGCAGCTGCACGATTTCCAGGGCTAGGCCCACAATGATCGTGCGCTTGGCTCCAAACACTCTGCGAGGGAGAGAAGACATATCATTAGAAACAGATCCAAGTCAAGCCAGAGAACACTTACTTCATGAAGGAGCCGAGGGTCACTTGCACCGTTATGCTGAGTATGCCAACAATGGCTATAAAAACGGACACCTCCACATAGTTAAAGCCCATTTTCAGTTTCAGATAGACAAACATGCAGGAGTACTCCCCGGCCTCAGGCAGATACGACAGCAGCACGGTGAGGCAGAGCATCAGCACGGTCTTGTCAGTGCCCACCTTGCGCAGAGCCTGGTTAATACATAAAGATTAAAATATATCTATATATATGTACATAAGCCATAGTTTACCAGAAAAGGATCTGCCTGCTCCCAGCTAATGGGCGCACCCCAGCTGGCTGGCCGCATCTTCTCCGACAGACTCTCCGGCACGGCCACCAGAATGAAGAACACATCGAGCAGCGCTATGGCCGTGGAGAGGGCCACGACCAGCGTGTCGCCGTACATCTCCATCAGGGCATTGCCCAATGCCGGCGAAATGACCAGACTGGCGGCAAAGGTGGCCGAGGCCAGGCCATAGGCCTTGGATCGCTCCTCCGGCGTGGTGACATCCGCCACATAGGCAAAGACCACCGAGAAGGTGACGGCAAAGGCGCCGCTTATTGAGATCATGGCAAAGAACCACCACGTGTTGATGGACATCAGCGGTATGGGCAGGCAGGTGAAAAATACTGTGACTAATAGGAAAAACTTTCGGCCCCAGATGTCCGACAGGGCGCCGATCAGTGGCGCCGACAGGAACGACAGGATGCCCTTGATGCCCATGACCAGGCCGTTCATCAGGAATGTGTGATCCGGAAACGTCTGGTTGAGGGTCTGTTTTCGGGATGAAAAAAGGGGGAATATTATGTTAAAGGGCGAAATATGGAAGAACAGTTATACTTATATAGATTCCCTTCCTGACTCACCGATATTATGGGCATCGTCAGCAGACCCCAGGCGAAGAACTCTAGAAATATCACAACCAGCGCATGATGAACACTCGGCTCTCCGATTCCGGAACTCTGTGGATAAATTAGAGAGCGCATTAGTAGGGTGACATACGGATTAGATATCAAACTAAGTAAAGAGCAATGTCATTGGATAATTGCAGGATGCAATAACCCCACTCTAAAACCCCACAGGGGCAGTGGAGACGCACCCAAGCGAGGGTGCGTCATCGTTGGCTAAGGCGCAAGCTACTGGCTACTGTGCCACATTAACCCTTCGGTGGCGGCCGGGGCTTTGGCTTTATTTGTAAACATTTGAGTCGCGGACTCAGCTAAAAATAAATTGTACTAAATGCGAAATTGTTTGAGCTCGTTAACTGCCCCAATGTCACTCGAGGCGGCGGCGACGGCGACGCTGGTGGTGACGGCGTTCGGGCAATGGTTTTCGGTATGCCGTCAACTGATTTGTTTTTTGTCGCGCATCAATAAATAAAAAAACGAAGCCCGAGTGAACTCAGCTCGGGGTTTTAATTCAAACAAATCAGAAAGCTTTCATTTCCGACATTAAAGATCAAATGGATAAGTCAAACTGAAGAGATTTGTAAATAAAAACGGATTCCAATTGTTTATAAGACCAATTACATTTTAAAAGCAGAGTAATTATTAAACAAGTTTAGTAGATAAATAAATATTAAAATAGTATATTTAATTACTTTATATTATTAAAATATTTGTAATATTTTTAAGCATAATTAAATTCAAGTTCACCAATTCACCAATTATGTTATTACAAAGTTATTCCCCAACCTATAGCCTATTCCTTGGGTTCTTCTTATTGTGTTCTTTACTGAAAATAATATTATTAATCAGTATTATTAATCAGCCACAATATTTGTATTATTGCTACCATATACCATCATTAAATTTCACCAATTATGTTATTACGAAGTTATTTTACAACCTATAACCTATTCTTTGGGTTTTATTTCTATATACTGTTCAGGAAATAATATTTGTAATAATTTGTTGTTCATAATTTATGTATTATTCCTACAACATAGGACCTAAGTTCACCAATTCACCAATATATATGTGTTATTGCGAAGTTTTTGTTCAACCTATAACCTATTCTAAAACCTATTTAAAAATTGTATATTTTGGATGATTTAATTATTATAATATTTGTAGTATTTCTACCACCTATGATTTGAGTTCAACAATTCACCAATACACCAGTTCTAAGGTGATTAACTTTACAATAAATCATATTTTTGATGATTATGTTTTCACAATGTTTGTAATATTCCTAAAAATTTGCAAGATTCAAGTTCACCAATACACCAATTTACCAATTGTGTTATCTTTGTACCTTTGTACATCCTATATGTCTAGATCAAGCTCCTTTTTTGATCGTGAAATTTATTTGCACATTTCAATTGACTGGCAACCATTCCCCGTTCATTCAGTCAATTTAAATTCAAATTTCGTGGAATTGTAGTTAATAAAATTCAATTCACTTAAAAACTACAATGACTTCGTTTAAATACAAAGAAAGAGCCAATGTCTTGATGATAAGTAATGTGTCAGCCATATTTCATTCAAGTTTATGTGGAAAATAAGTCTGGAAAAAGGTTTTCTCCTTTTGAAAAGCGAAAAATTACTCTGTTTTTAAGTAAATAAGGATAAAACATATACAAGAAACAGCTGGAGAGTTGATATTAATTTAACATACGCCTAAGAGTATGCAATAAAATATGACAAGTGGGTTTCCTGTGAGATATAACCTTTTTTTAGCCTATTTTGCGACTCAATTAAGATGGATCATGGATCCTACGGATTTCAGTAACCCCCTAGTCCACAAAAAGTCAACCATTCCATTGGAAAAACCAACCTTGCAGCAACAGATCTTGCAGACGACGCGCAGCCACTCGAAAAAGCGATTCCGCTTGGGTCGCTCCGGCGGTGGCTCCGATCCGCCCTGCGACCGCATCGATATATATGAGGCAGCCGAATGTGTGCGCCTGTGTGCTCCACCGGCTCCCGAGGAGGAGGTGGCCGCCGCCGTTTCCGCAAAGGCAGCGCTGGGATGTGCCGCTGCAGCCGCGTAGCGCGATGTCTGCGGGGTCGTGGAAGAGGAGGAGGCATTAGATGAGGAGCCCGGTCGCAGATTGCACCCACTTACCGTGGGCACATCGTCCACATCGTCCGGCTGCTGGCTCGAGCTGGAGCTGGAACTGCTGTCCGCCTGCTGCTGGTGCTGCTGCTGGTGCTTCTGCTCCTGTTGGTCCTTTAACGGCGAGTGGCGCTTCACCAGCTGGCTGCCCCCAAAGGCGGGCGGCGAAAGGGGCAGCGAGCTAATGGTCTCCACATCGGCCACATCCGCCGTGGTGGGCGTGGTGGAGCTGCTGCTGTGCGTGCTCACCGTGTCCGACGACTGGCGGCGATCCTCCTCCTCGTTATCCTCCTGCTTGACATCGTCGTGGTCCTCCAGCTCGAAGCTGCTGCTCTCCAGCGTCTCGCTCTGCCGCTGGACATAGTTCCGACCGCTGCGCATGATCCTCCTTGGCTCCTCTCCCTAGTCTCCCCTAGCTGTGGCTCCCCGAATTGATGCTGCTGTCCTTGGCTCCTTGGCTGACTCTACACTAATTTCCATGGCCACGAATCCACGGACATGGGCTGATGAATGCGCTATAGATGTTTTCCTGGACCGCGATCGGGATCGGGATCGTGCTGCTGCTGCTCTTCACCCTGGTTATCTCTGCGATCGAGGCGGAGTTTATCTTATCATTTGTTGTTTGGCTTAAACACGATGCTTCCGCCGCTTGTTGCTGCAGTTTTCAGGCACTTTGCTGGCTGTAATTAGAGTTTGCACATCGATTTCCGTCGTTTACTCATTGGTTTTTCACTTGAAACTCGCGCGATTTGCCTTTGCTATCAGCTGTCCCACAGGGAAGCCTCTTTAAGAGGGAACTAGTAATTAAGAAACCTATAAAACTAATTTTATGACGAAGTTACGCTCTCAATGATTAATTAATAACCGGAATCTGGCAATTAGAAAGCACTTGTTAAAAGCCTGATCACATAGTATTAAGGCAACCATGTTAATTGTAATAATATTCTGGTTTCTAGGGTGTTTTGTGGTTTCATTTAATTTTATTTCAATTACTATAAAGCTGGCTTCAAGAAGTGAAACACTTGGCTATAAAAATGAATCAGAATCATTTAAAACTTAATGAATTTTTAGTAAAAGAAGTTCAACTGTAAGTCCACACTTTTGTTCTATAAAATCTCTAATTTTCAGCTCCAAAAACTCCCTAAAAAAAACTCCACAAAGTATGCCATGAATTTACTTTAACTTTGGGATCTCTTATCCATTATTTGCTTGGCCCAGATACAAGTTAAAGATCGCGCTAAAAGCCAATTTAACCCCGCACTTAATGCCATTCGCTTTGTGGCGATTTTAACAACGCGCTGCTAATGGAAGGCACAAGTATTGTGATGGGCTCGAAAATAGATCGATCAACATTAACAGCCAACTAGCAAGCGAAGCGAATTAAAGCAACGCACAACCAAGTCGAATATATAATGAAAATCAAGTGGGAAAATCGGGTGTGCCTGGTGCTGTATGGCAATTCGAGAGGATTTGCTAGAGAATCCAGGTTTTGTATAGTCGGGAAATTATCACCAACCAACCACACTCACAAACTCTTTTTCCCTCCGACTTTCGGTTCGCCCGGACTCACGTCAATTCACTCGCTCTGCGCACTCCGCGACACACGCACACCGCATCGATTGTCCAAATTTTAAATTAAAAGAACACACACGATAGAAAAAGAACCTAGAATTTTGACAAATATGTGAACTAAACACATCTCCGAACATCTGACGCTCTCGTTTGATATCTCGTCTCGAACTCGGGGGAAAACCAAATACCAAATACCCAAAAGCTATGTTCTGTTGCCTTCCGACGAGCGCCACTCACTGACTGGCATTGTAGCCGCCGGATGGCATGGGTTCGGATCGGTGGAGCGAGCACACTCACTCGGTTCGCTTCTCCAGCGAGCGGAAGCTCGGAAGAGAGAGCGAACGACAAACGCACATGTCGTCCACCTGCTGGGTAGGTAGCTGGCTAAGGGAAGAGCCAAGCGAAAGAGACAGCTACAGGGTAGAAGAGACGGAAGCCGAGAGTGCATTTTGTAGAAAGCAACGACTGACAAGATACCCTTTACTATATTGTTCATAAAATATGATTTAAAGTTATAAATAAACCCTATATATGTTAATGTGAAGGGTATCTAATGCAAGTTCTTTGCCAAGTATTACTTTTTTGTAAGGGTTTATCACCTTGCTTCTTTAATCTCTTCTAACTTGCATTTATTTTATAAAAGCAGTTTGTTAAATTATTTTTCTACGCTTGTTATTTATAATTACTATATTATAAATACCTTTAAACTAGTACTTTTTCTTAAATAGTTTATTAATATTTTTTATATGCTTGTAATTTGTTGTTTTTTGATATTTTCATTATTTATGTGGGCGGGTGAGGGCGTGGTCAAATTGTATAACAAACTTTAGCTGCTAAGAATGTTATCACCAAGTTTGGTAACCTTAGCTCTTATATTCTCTAAGATCTAGGGGTTTGTACAATCAAACGGACAAGCGGACAAACGGACAAGCATACTAACGGACAAGGCTAATTCGAAAAATTCTTCCGCTTTCTACCGTTTACGATACATACCTTTTTCCTTAAGGGTAACCAAAGCTATAAACACGACAACCAGCTCTCTTTTTGCAAAGCCAACTTATTTCAAAACTAGGGTATTAAGCCGCCTATATTTTATTTATTGCTATCCCTTCCCCCATTAAATGGCCATTATTTGGCGATTGAAAAAGTTTCAGCACTTTCGGCTGGAGGAGGCAGACATTGACAATTCTATTAACCGCCACAGCACAGCATATACCTCTCACTTTTAACGACTACATGGTGCTTCGCCTCGGTGTTGTTCGGTGCTCGGGAGCAATAAAAAAAAAAGCCCAAAAGTAATTGTCGCACATATCAAATAGATGAGCTTGACAACGGCGATGATGAAAGTTTTCTCGCTAAAAGTAAGTAAATGAGCAGCGCCGACGGACCGTCGGATGGAAACGTTTTCAGAGGCCCATTCAGTGGAGAATTGATTGTTATCTCTCCAGAGACAATTATGCTGTGACTACTACTTGTCTTGGCTTAACAAATAGCCAGATGACGAGGCCAAAAAAAGAACAGAAAGATGAGTAGAGTTTGTTTTTGAGATATGTAGATACCTGCCTTAAAGCAGGTACAATGTGTGGTCGAAGCAGTGAGTAATTAAAAGGGATTTAGAGGGTTTTTAACTTGCAAAATTTAATTTAAAACTTTTCCTAAACATCTTTTTATTTTAACTTTAAGAAATGTTGAGGTAAATGCATATCTTAATGATAGTATCTTAAAAATGTGTCTGTTGTCCTCGACATAATCTAAATTAGAGATAGCATTCATGAGTATAAGGTGATGGAACTTTTATAGCCATAAAAAATACTCTTTCTTCCTAAAGAATTATGTTTCTAATAACAAAAGCCTTTGTACTATTTTCTGTAAAATATTTCATAGAAATAAAAAGCTCATAAAACAAATTAGGCCCTAAAAAATCCCCACAAATTGTGACCCCTTATTATGGTTATGTCTCCAAACTTGACCCGCATAAACCTCCGTTGGCTGCGACGACCGCTGTGCGTGGAATTAGTAAGATAAAACCCATTTAAACCGACCCAAACTTGGTGCATAAATCATGGGCACGTCGTGTGAAGCCGCAATCGGGTCAAGTGCAGGCCCAAAACTGAAATTTCCATTTAAATCTGGACGAAAGATAGGGCTCGGAGACGGAGATGGAGACGGAGAGTCGATCCTGTTGCACAGGAAACACTGGCTGCCAAGCCAATCATCAGGACAAAAGGCGTCAGAGGGAGGAGCACAAGCAGGAGCAGGAGGACGAGCTGCTGCCCACGGATGTGAATGGATGGATCCACATGCATGTGTCGCATCAAAAGGCATTAGGAGTGACCTTGACAGAAGCGGCGCAGTAAGGCAGAAAGGCAGAGGCAGTGACAGAGGTAGTGACAGAGGCAGAGCCAGCGACAGAGGAAAAAAACCAAACGGAAAAAGGAAAACTGCCGGACGGACAGGCGCATCCGTTTTTGGGGCCAAAGCTAAGCTACATATAAATGGACAACAGAAATGGGAAAAATATAACAGACAACAAGTCCGCGATGGCGTAACGATTTGGCAAGAGACATGCTGGAAAATACATTTCCATGTTTTCCTTTCATTAATGTCACACACAGGGAACGGGGTAGAGGGTAGAGGGTGATGGACGAATGGGCACTGGGCGATGGGCGATGGGCTGGGCAATGTCAAATTGAAAAACCGGCTAAAAATGGGATCTGAGCTAACGTCTAAAGGGGACCACCAGCATTACGTGTGCCCTCAAATGGATTTTGTGGCGAATTTCCCTCTTTTTTTTTACCCTTAATTAATCTTCATGTGTTTTTGCGGTAGCTCGCACAGGACACGCAAAATTAAAATATATATATATATACAATAGAGAGAGAGAAAAGCCTGCACAAGGTCAAGTTGGGGGCCAGTCGTCGGTGCAGGCGGTGGCCTGATCAAATATTCCGGAGAGCCCGCAAAATTCCGTGACCTAGTCTAGGAAAAAACTCCATTGGAGTGCAGTGGTAGTGCACTTAAGTGCACTCAGAGAAATAGTTGGGGTGAATTTTACATTTTATTTTCGGTTAAAGGATTTGGAGAACAGGAAACGTTTTTTAAAAAGAATTTTTGAATATTAACAGAGCGGGAAATGGTTTTTTAATATTAAAAAAAAATTTTAAATAATTAATATTTTGTAATATTAAAATAATATAACATTTTAAAACAATTAAATTCAAAATAAGCAAGTAAGAAAGTTAAAAAAAAAACGTTGTGCGTCGCAGCCAAGACTCGAACCCACGACCACAGCGAGTGCGAGCGAGAAAGAGAGAAGGTTGCAACGTTATTGTCTAATAACTACCATCATTTACCCATGTTTATCATTTAATTGTTATCTTATTTTTAGAATACATCCATATAAGGCAATTTATTTTATATCTAGGTTTTTTTATACAAAAATCAAATGCTAAAAACATGTACAGTAATTTTTTGCTTTGTGTGGGCGTTAATAGGCATGGTCAATCAAAATCGAACTCCGTGCTAACCATAATAATGTTGTCAACAAATTTGGTAACTCTAGCTTTAAGTGTCTTCAAGATCTAGCTGTTTATACTAAGAGACATGCCTAAATCGGCTCGCCTGCTGATGCTATTCAAGAATATTTTAACTTTATGGAATCTTCTGCCAGTTACATAGAGTTTAAGATGAGACTTGTAATTAATAAGTATTATTATTATTATAAATTCATGAATTACTTATCAGTAAAAAAAGATAAATCCTTTGATATGTTTTCATATTAATAAATTATTGTTATATTTATATTTTAAGAATTATTTATTTAATTTTTTAATTGTTTTTTTTTCACAAAAAAACGGAAACCTTCCACAAACAATTTACTGTGTAAAAATTGAGCATACAAATTTGAAAAGGTCTTGAATTAAAAATGAAAAAGTAACGAAACTTATTCAAATTTTTTTAGATTGAATTTTTTGCTCATTGTTCTTGCCAAGAGAGGAGGTACCCCTTCCCATTGGCGCCCTTTCCCAGTTTAGCGCACGTGGCGTCGCTCTTGATTTCGATTTGGATTTCGCAATAATGCCACGACCACCAAGAACACCAGACAATGGCCAATAACTGGCAGAAACTCCATTGTTGTGGCTTATTGAAAAGTAGGCCAAAGCCCAAGGCCCCAAGGACGTCAAGCATTGGCGCACAGAAGTTAGCTCCTACACCATCTCCTGCACCCTGTTTCTTCGCCTTCTGTGGGGTTTCTTCTCCTGCTTGGGTTCCTTCTCCTTCTCCCTTCTCCTGCTTCTGTCACTACACCTGCTCCTTCTACCAAGTCAAAGATTATCGCGCGCGTGGGCGTCTCGCAGGTGGTTGGCTTGAGCCTTAAGAACGTGGCTGCCGAAAGACTGTCGCAATTTTAATTAAAAATACTCTCCGGCCAACCTGACGGGGCGCACAAATCAATCAGTGACACATTCCGGAGCCCAGAGGCGGGGTAAGCACTTGCAACATTAAAGCGAAACAATAAACCGGAGACTCAGAGCCCACGGAATTCCGTAGAATATCCTCTACACCCAATTTTTGTATCCTGTGGGTGGAGGATTTGAAATTTGAGCGATGCTGGTATTAAATACACACAAAAATAATTACTTTTGCAAATCAAGCAATTAGGGATAAGCTTTCTTTCTGAAAGAGGCGACCGTCAGCTGTCTGGGTTTTAATTGTTAATTAAGACATGGCAAATATTTCAAGATTACCCGTAGGTAAAGTTTCCTTTAAATAACCAAAGTTTCAGGGGAATTTTACAATTTAAATACAAAATGAGAAGGCTTAAAGATGTATTGTTTTATTTTAAATAGCTTTAAGTAGGTTTAACTTAGTTTTTAGCATTTTTTGCCTTTAAAAGCCGACTATAATCCATAAATTCCGCTGCAGAACCAAGTATTAAATAAATTCTACAGACTTTATGGCCAAGCAGAGCTCAAGTTATTGCCGCTTTCAAGTGAAATGGAAAACTGGCATGTGTGTGTATGTACGTACGAGACTATCGACCAACGATGGATGCTAAGCTCTGATGTGCCAAATGTCAGGCCGCCATGAAAAATGGACCTTCTGACGACTGCTCGGCACACTCGGTGGCTAATGGAGAGCATTCCCTCGCACAAGATGACAACAAGAACCAAGGTCATGTGAGTGCAAGAGCAGAGGCAAAATAAAAAAAAGAATGAGGAAGCTGCTGCAGCGCGTGCAACGCTGCGGATACGTATTTATATATTATGTATACGTAATGTGCGCTCGCTCGCCACAAATACACACACAAACACACACACACACACACAGCTGCCGCCTTTCAATATTAAAAATAGTTTGTCAACAACGTTTGGCCAGAAAGTGTCAAGCTGCGACGGCTGCAGCGACAAAATTGGTTTGGATTGCTTTGGACTTTGCAGGAAACTGGGGAGAAATGGGTTAAGGGGCCCACTGTCAGCTTAGCTCCCCAAGGGTTTAGGTTTAGGACATCCCTTACCGACATACCCCCCGCTATTTTTGATCGATTTCATTGATTTTTAGTTAGAAATCTATTAGGAAAACTATGTTGTATACTAAGAAAAAAATAATCAAATATTTATAATATAAATTCCGTATTTAAATTAATTTAATCAATCGTATTTATAGATAAACTTTCACTTAAACTCACTAACAACTAATTTAAGGCAAAGTCTATTCAGCTAACTATTTTTTAATGACCCTCCTAGGTTCCTTTTATTTTTATGACCTGCCTGGGCTCCTATGTCCCCTTTTTATGATCCCAAAATTAAATTTTTTTCCCCCCTGCCCCAACATTCGCCTAGTTAAGGCCACTAAATCAGGATATATCAAAGCCAAGCAGGACACCCAAGCCTGCTGACCAGAGCAGACTGCCTGTGCCGCATGATTTATGTGTGTACCCTTTATTGATTTTGCTGGGTTACCACCATTATTCCGGACAAGTGAGATAATGGAAATTGCAGAGTAAACCAAAAACCAAAACCCCCTTTTTGCAGATGAATAAAAAAGGAGCCACCAGCCGTGTTGCTTATTGATTAGCTGCAATGATGATGATGATGATGATGCACCCAAATCCTCACGAAAGGCTAACCCGATCCCTGGCTAAATTCGATTCCGAGCACCCAACTGACCTTGCAGGCGCCGCACCAAGCACCAAGCACCTAGCACCCCCCCCAGACACGGCAAACACGGAAGGCCTGGGACTGACACACAGGCAACAAACACGGGCAATTTTAATAAATTTATGATTCTTGAACTGTTGCCCAAAAAGTGTTGACACAAAAGAAGCAACAACCGCAGGCGGATAGGATACGGAACACGGCAGGAACTGCATCATCGGCGGAAGTCGTGCAGTTAATTTGCATAAAGAGACAACGGAAGCGACGCCTGATGGGAGGCTTGGCTTTTGGCCAAAAAGAAAAGACGCCTCAAGCGAATGGGATTCTAACCTTTTTTTTTGGCTTAGATAATTTGATTTTGTTGGGTATTAGGATTTAAAGAATGTTTCATATATGAAAAGGGGATTTTTTTGGTGATCTTGCATGGTTTTTGCTTGACTTTTCCTTAATTTTTCTTTGGTACCTTTTCTAAAATGAAAACAGGAATAAGCTTTTATTTTTCCTATGTAAGTTGTTGATCTATTAATTTTAAGACCTAAAAAACCTTAAAATAACTTCATATTCCGCCCTGAATATGATTTTTTAGAGGCTACAACTTTGGAAATTAAGGAAAATTTGAATAAGCTTTTTTTCTAGATAATTGTAATACTTTTTTCGAAAAGAAATTCTATTGTTATTGATCTATTATTTTAAAACCTAAACAACCTTTTAATTGCTTTCTATCCAACATTAAATATCATTTAACAGAGGCTACAAATCAATAAGCATGTACATTCCTGGATAATTATTATATTTCTTTCTGAAGAAAATTATATACGTTGTTGATCTATTAATTTTTAAATCTAAATAATCTTAAAATCACTTCTGATTCAGCCCTGAACATGATTTTACTGAGACTACAACTCAGACGCTGATGGGAAACAGGAATAAGCCTTTATTTTCCTAGATATTTACTATATTTCTTTATTTCTTAAGAAAATAAATTCTATAAAACCTTTCTATAATAATTTTAAGACCTAAGAAACCTTAAAAGTAATACTTATTTAGCATTAAATTTGAGTTTACCTAAGCTGTTCTAAGGCTAAAACCTAGATATTGTAAGCAACCAGGAAAAATCCTATATTCTCCTAAATAAGTATTATATTTCTTTAGTTCTTTCTTAAAGAAATTCCATATCTATAAATATACAAAAGTATCAACTAATAGAAAGTCTGAATAAGTAAATTAAATGACAGAAACTTAAGAAAATCATCATAGAGATACCTGAACAGCTCGTGTGACAAAACTTTATAATTTATTCTTCCCCAAATCCTTTGCCCAACTTTATACTGTTGTAGTGAAACTTTCCAGAGAGTTATACCATAATTTGTTTAAAAGTCTTCTTAGATAATTATTATCCAAACCCACACTCCTGTGCGAGAAGTTCTTAATATGTTCTGGGTTAAGTTTATAAACCTTTTACTTTACTTTACTGAAGTATAAACTTCTGTGCGACCTTTTGTTTAGTGCAGAATACATGTCAGATTGTGTGGCGTTGCAGTTGACACTATATATACCCACTGCGGCATATGCTCCACACTCCTTACTCCCTACTCCTTGGGACAATGAAGCCACTCCAACAATGGCTGCTCCACCAAAACAAAGCCAATGGAATGCCTGAATAATTTATGGATATGGCAGCAGTGTGTTATCTAACGGCGTTTCATAAGAACGATGTCTCCGCACTTGAGCGAAGTTCAAGCCATAATTGATTGGTTTTAGCCAAGGAACTCAATCCTAGCCAAGAGAGAGAGAGAGCAAGAGGAGATGGGGATGAGGATGAGGATGAAAATTTATGCGTGGCAGACTTCTTTTTTTTTTGTTATTCACCCAAGAAAGTGTCGTGGAAATTTTTCCTGTGCCAGCGAAAGTTTGTTGAACTTTGTGTGTGGCGAGAAAATATTTGTTTTTAGACAAATAAACGTGGGTTGTCCCTGGCTGAAAATTGAGATTTTGTTTGCCCTTCGCCCAAGATGATAATTTGCCTTCTCCCAAGATTATGGAGGGCTCAAAAAAATGACAGATTAAGACGGCAAATCTGATTGTTGCTTGAATCTACCGCCCGCTGGGAGAATTATTTGATGGCTTTGGGCATTAAACGAGAAGCACAACATCATCATCGGTAGGTTAGTCATAAAAAAGCGCATTTTACGAGCTCTAAATACGTACAAAATTATGCGAAATTCTCGGAACATTAAACAGGAATACGAAGAGTACTGGACAAGTGAAATTAAGGGGGGCGGCGGCGTTGGCGGATCGACAAAAGGACGTCGTGACCTTCTTCAAGGAAAGCAGGGGCGAAGCCCCTCTCGTTTTCATTTTCATTTCCATTTTTCCTTCAGTTTTTTTTTCTCTTCTGCCAAAGAAGAACAAAGAAAATCAGTAACACGAGAGGCTGCTGTGTGTGTGTTGCTTTTTTGGGGGGGAAAATTCACCTACACCCACTTGAGGGGGGGAAAAACTGAAACCAACAAACTAAGAGATACATATTGTCTGATCTCATAAAGATACAGATTAACCAAGACAGGATATATTAACAAGAGTGTGGGTACAGTTTTCATTAAGGTTTTGCGTAACGACAGGACAGTTTTCCGTGGGTGGAAAGCCTGCAAAAGAAAGCAGGAAAGCCTGACTGACTGAGTGACTGAAAGCAAAAGCAAAAATCGAGAAGCATTTCAAGTTCAGTTTTTCGTTTTCCGCGCTGGATTTACATTTCTGATTCACTCACAACACACGCACACTCGCAAACACACACACTTTTCACGGAATTTAACTCGGGAAAATGCTCTGTGTTTTTCTTTTTTTAATTCTTGTTTATACAAGGCTCGATTTAATTGCACATGTTGGATCGGCTGGCGTTAATTAACAACCGAAATCGACACGAAAGCTTATGGAAAACGCGTGTGGAAATTGTTTAGTTTTTCCTTGCTTTTTTTGTTCGTACACAGCGCGACAAAATGTGCGCAACGTTGTGCGCTTTTCCACATGCTGCGCCGTACTCAGCTGGAAAAGCCAATGTGTGTTTTTCCCTGGCCACCCTGGCTAGCATTTTCTTTTGCATGCAGTTTTTCCTCTGCAAAGCTTTGAAAGCTTTCGCTTTTTGGTATTTTCAGCAAGTGCCTCTCGCCACTCTCATGAATTACCCACACAAGTCTGCTTGTTTTAAATAAATAATTAAAGTAATATATTTAAGAGTTCTATTTTATATTTAATTTTAATCTAAAAATACATTTATTTATATAAGATATTTTATAAATCTAAAGGCATCCCTTTACTCCCTTTCAAAGGATTGGGGACGTATCTCTTCTCTTCCCCCACTTACTTTCGATTATTTCACTTTCATCGTCGCTTTGCTCCACAAACCTGCTCTCTCTCCACCATCGAAATTTCCCACAACAATTACCAAATGGACATTTTTTCGCCATTGTGTGTTTTTCTGTTGCTGTTTTTCCCGGCAAACGCATTTTCCCCCGAGAGCGAGAGCCAAAAGCCAAGAGCTTTCGCTCTCTAGGATTTTTCACACTCTCTCGTTCGCGATTCATTAGGTGACTTTGCTTTTCTTTCGCTTTGGCACCTGTTCGCTTCTGCGCCTTATTGCTGGGGTTTTATGAATGAAAATAGCTTTTCCTGTTCGATTCACAGAGAAAAGCTCTTGTCGAGGGAACATTTCCCAAAAAAAAGTAGGTACTTTATCGAAAAGTCCAAAAGAAAAGCGCAAAAGGGAACATCACCTGATGGCCGGGCCACCACAGTAATTAGTGCACTGCAAAAGAAATGGTGTCAGGTCCTTTGGGAGAATCTTGACCAATATATAACGCGAAATTTCAAAAGCATAAGTGTAGTTGTGGAGTATTATTTACCAAAAGTTTTGGCGGGAAAATTGCTCTGGGATTTTTGATTATTTTTCGTTTTTTTTTTTTATTTTCTATCTTGTAAAAATGTATATGGTTATAAGAATGATGCAATTAATATTTATTTATTATTAATTATATAATTTTACCATGTTTATAGATAGAATGCGAAAAACATCGATATTAAATCGATATTTATATAAAATCCCCAATAACTTCGATTTAAACCCGATTCTAGCATATACCACATTGATGCCATTGATTTGAAATCGATTTTTGTATATAAAAATATCGATAACTTTTATTTAAAGTCCAAGTTAACATAGATCTCTAGTTATAAATATAAATAAACCTTTTAAAATATCGATAACTTTTATTTGATATCAAATTTTACGTTAAGCTCTAACACAAACAATTGTTAAGAAATAAAGTCAACTTTTGTTTTTAATTTTTTAAATAAGGATGGTTACCTTCAAACTATTTAGTATATCATAATTATGTCGCTGTTTTAATGAATTATGTATATTTTTTCTATTTTTATCTTAAGTATTATAACTTACAGGTTCATCAATTGAAATAAGTATAAAGTTTGTTACTTTATACACACATTTTTCTCATTTAATTTCTCTTAAATTATGAAAGAAACTCTTAATTAAATATGAATTCCTGGAAAGCATAGAACACCGTGAAAAGTTTGTTAACTAAATCTCCTGGGCGACATATCCTCTAATGGCTGGCTTGTGCATGATAATTAGCGGCTAGCCAAGGTCACAGCAAAACTCCGAATACGAAATTCTAGCGGCGAGACCCTTAATTAACACCGCCCTCAAGTTAATGGGAAAACAGGGGAAAAAAAAGGTATATACTGGGTGGAAAACTGAGAATGAGTCCGGCGCAGGCGCTGAGGGCTTTCCACGAAACTCAAAATCTGTTGCATAAAAATTGGGGCTGCTTGACGGCGGCAGGCAGTCTAGAAACTCCTTTTCCGCTTTCCTTTTTCTTTCTACGACTAATTATCATGGCCTTAAATATGCATGACCGAGTTGAAATGGGTTTGAACATGGGAATAAGGCCCCCAAAATGGGTGTGCGGTGTGGGAGCTCTAGCGCCCTTTCACCCTCACCTGTGCTGCTCCTAATTTCACAGCTGAAACTACTACTCACTCGCATTACAATGGCCAGGGAAGGTGGAAATATATTCTAGTAATTGTGACTAATGTAATATTTACACGCGCAGCCAACAACACACACTGATTTGCCTTACAGATGGCCGATCATTAGTGGGGCAATAACGAGAGGCGGCCGCCTAAAGGTAAACACACAAAAGGCCAGTTCAATGCTCCCGCCCAAAAATAAAACCAGAAACCCAAGAAATTCGAGAAGGGAAAAATAAAAAACAACACACTTGAAAGACAGAAGAAAGCCGAAGAACCAGAAGCCAGAGAACCCACTGAACAGCTTCTCCACGAAATCGAAAGTCAGCCGCCGTCGCACAAGTGGTGTTCATCTGGAGGTCAGCGGCGATGTTGAATTGATTACGACATCGCCAGTGACACACTTTCGGGGCAGGGCAGGGTAGGGGAATGGAACTGGAGAGCAGTGGTGGAGCCGCCATCACTTTCCCTCTTATCAGGGGCGCGCTTTTATGCCTTTACTGCACTTCGGTTTCGGTGCAGAGCTTTAAAGCCATATAGAGGGGAAAACCTTGCTATATTATGATAATAAGATATAGCTATAGCTAGGTTTTCCCAAAATAAAACGTGGCAATTGCTTAGAACTCTATATCGTGATTTTATCGCCGATAAGTAAACCTCGCCTGATGTTCCCCCACCTTCTCCACTGGATATCAGGCTTTACGAGCACTGTTAGTCATTAGCGATGGGAAGGTACCACACTTTGTTTCACCCATTTGGGGTTCATAAACTGCCAGCTACACCGAAACAAAATGCGGGTTTTCTTGTTTAATAAAAATGAATCTTGAACATTTTTGTACCAGAAATTATAAGGCATATTATGAAATTTAAGTGGCAACCTCTTAACCAGGTCAATAAACCTCTACTGTGACCTTAAATTTTAACTTAAACATAGAGAGAAGTTTCTAGGTACTATAAATGCTTAAAAAAATTTGAAAGAATATATGTTATTCTCTTATTATAGGTAAACGAATGAATACAATGAGAAGGAATAAGTTTGAGGTTATTCCGTTCTGTTCTGTTCTGTTAATTTAATAAAATAATTAGTACCTAGTATTGAGATTAATCGGACAACCATTTTCTAGAGCTAACAAGTACAATTGTTATCTTAATATGGTATAAGATACCTTTTCTCATAGATATTCCATGCATTACATAGTACTTTATTAAAGTACCTAAAACGCAAATTAGGTACACCTCTAAAAACGTAATTCATGCCATGCTTTAAACCAAAACAAACGGATCTTACAGATAGTGAACCTAGGAATGACGTTACTCGGATAACCATTTCCTAGGGCTAACAAGTTCGATTAGTGCCTTAATACTCTATAAGGTACATTTTCACATAGATTTTTAATGCACAGTACTTTAATAATGTACCCAAAAGGCGAATTAGGTACACCTTAAAAAACATAATTTATTCCATCCTTAAAAGAAAAACCAAAGGGATACTTTTTGAAAGTATTATAGTGGAATAAAGCATAGTCTTGAAGAAATTGCTTCCTTATTTAAACCTTAGATACGGTATTCTTTTTGAGATATTTCCTACAAAGAACTGTAAACCTAAGAAACTAAATACAAAATATTAGGTACAAGTCCTTCAAGAAATGCTGTACCTCCTATAGTTCTAGATATGTAAAAAATGTAGACAGTAGTATATAGTATAGTATGTAGTATATAGATAATACGGAGCAAATCCTTGAATAATTACTACTAAACCTAGTTTAATAATCGAGCTCTCGCTCATTTTCCGGCCAAACGGATCTATAATAATCGAAGTAGCTTAGAAAACTACTTTGGACTACTTGAAATCCCTGGGGAAAAACCCGAAGCCAACTGTATAAATAAATAAATACACTCAGTATCGCAGTATCGTGCTGGCTGGCTGGCTGCCTGACTGGCGTACGTAGTTGTCATGACCCAAACGCTCCCCAAATCGTCTGATGGACGTCGATTACGCCTAAAACTAATGCCCAATCGCAGTTGGAGCACTCGGAGCACACGCCGCACCGCTCGTTCGCTGAATCACCCCCCAAGATAAGCGATATCGCAATGTGGCGGCGCTTGGAGTCGAGTCCGCGCCGCGTCCGTGAAGTACTCACCGTGAAGATACTGCTCTTCTTGTGGGCTCGATTCCGTATGACCAGGCCCGCCAGGGGCTTCTTCACGTGGATTTTGGGCATCTTGGCGGCGGTGGTGGTGGCAACGTTGCGGCTACGTGGCTTTAGCTTTCCGTAAAGTGTTTGTTGTGTGGAATGGAAATGCCGGAGAGCGCGTAGCTTTCCGTGCTTCGGTCTAAGCCCGTTCGCACGCTATTTCTTTCAGTGTCCCGTCGTCAGCAGTTTGCCTGCATCACCCGGGTGTTGTTTTTTCCCCTGTGTTGTTGCCCCTCTAAAACCCGACTAAATTGAGGCGCGCACACACGGATTATTCACTGCTGTATATTAGCTCGGCGCGCGATTTAATGATGATTATTAGTTTACTATTTCGGTGGCAGCAGCGATGCGAAGGCGAAGGCGAAGGCGATATCGAAAACACAACAACATCGACGACGGCGACGGCGACTCTACGGAAGGCTGGTGGAGAGGCGGCGGTTTCTTTTTAGGCGGCTCGCATGCCTATGGCTGGATCGGAATGGTCGGCCACATGTGGGTGGAGCATTTGGAGCACCTGCTTATGTACTATCCTAATTCTGGCTGGGATTCTGCAGTTCCACGAAAATTTAATGCGTTCGTTGCAAACACCAATGTTGATTTGGGGCTAAAAAACGCCAAAAGCGGGCGCTGTCAACATGTGTTCTAGGGTTGCCAGCTGCGCGCGCTTCTTCTAGGGTTGCCAGGCGGGCTCGCCAGGGGTGTCGCAGCTGACAAGGAATTAAAGAGGAATTGTCTTAATTATTAATTATTATGGCTGTGCTAACTAATTATTAAGAATCGTTGTACGAATAATTATGTAGAGTTACAATTTATTAGAAAAACATGTTATTGTTCATCACAATGAAGATTTTGCAAAGTTTACACCTCGAAAAAAGGTAACGGCATTATTTTAATAAATGTCATTTGTGAAAATTTACTTAATTGACTTTTCACCAAGATATATGCACTAATTAATCACTAATTATTCTATTTTCAAATTATAACGGACAAACAGAATGGCTTTTTTTGAATTCTTATTCTTTTAGTCGACGACGGTCACACTTTCGCCGAGTCAGCTGAAGAATAAAAATATTTAAAAGTTATTAACGTGGAGAAATACGTGAAAAGAATGCAAACATCCTGATATTAGGATACACTAAAGGGTTGTGCCCAGTTCCTGTATTTCGTTTCCAAAAATTCCCGTATTAGAGATCTCGATCTTAGCCATGGTTCGCGTACTGTTCCTTCACCCAGACTTGGGTATCGGAGGAGCCGAGCGTCTGGTGGTAGATGCCGCCTTGGCTCTGAAGGAGCGAGGTCACCACGTCAGCTTTCTGACCAATCACCATGACAGCACGCACTGCTTCAAGGAGACAGCGGATGGGAGCTTTCCCGTCCACGTTGTGGGCGACTGGCTGCCACGCAGGCTCTTCGGGAGATTCTATGCGATTTGCGCATACCTGCGGATGCTCTATGCCGCCTTCTATGCTAGCTTCTTCATGCCGCAGCGGGAGCAGGTGGATGTGGTCGTCTGTGACCTCATCTCCGTGTGCATTCCAATTCTGCGACTGGCTCGTCATCGTCCGCGGGTTCTGTTCTACTGCCACTTTCCGGATCAGCTACTCAGCTCCAGGGAGGGCATGCTGAAACGCCTGTACCGACTCCCCATCAATTGGCTGGAGGAGCACACCATCGGACTGGCGGACAAGGTGCTGGTGAACTCCAAGTTCACACTGCGCGTCTTCCAGGACACCTTCCGGCGGCTGAGCACGGTGCCGGATGTGCTGTATCCCTCGCTCCACACCCAATACTTCGACCAGATGCAACATAAGCTGGAGCAGCGGGCAGCCCTGCTGGACGAGCAGCAGTCGGTGCATCCGCGGGTGCCGCGCAACGCCTTCATCTATCTGGATATCAATAGGTACGAGCGCAAGAAGAACCATGCCTTGGCCCTGCATTCCCTGCGACTCCTGGGTGACATGCTGCCCGCCTCGGACTTCAAGCGCTGCCGGTTGATCATCGCCGGTGGCTATGACACCCGCTGCCTGGAGAATGTCGAGCACTTTGCGGAGCTGGAGCAGCTCACCGAGCAGCTGAAGCTACAGGACAATGTGGTGCTGCTGCAATCCCCCACGGACGAGGAGAAGTGCCGCCTGCTCTTCGCCGCCCACTGTCTGCTGTATACGCCCGAGAACGAGCACTTTGGCATTGTGCCGCTGGAGGGCATGTACTGCTCAAAGCCGGTGGTGGCTCTGAACAGTGGCGGACCCACGGAAACTGTGGTGAACACCTCGACGGGCTTTCTGTGCGAGAAACAGGAGAAGAGCTTCGGCGGCGCCATGCTGCAGCTTTTCCGCGACGAGCCGCTGCGCCTGAAGATGGGCGATCAGGGACACAAGCGGGTGCAGCAGAAGTTCTCCTTCCAGGCCTTTGCCGATCGGCTTAACGACATTATCCAGGAGCTGGTTACCATTCCAAAGGACTCGTCGAGTTCGGCCAAGAAGCGTGAATAAAGTTCCAGTTGAATCGGGATGATCTTGGGTTTACTTTATGGAATTTTTAATTACTCATTGGGGGAGAATCTATTTCATGAAATCGTGAATCATTGCTATACTTGAAAGGTTCCAGTTTATATATAGGAATGAATCACCTCTCCTCATCACTTTATTTTATAAGAAAATGCAAAGATCGACCTTAATATTATTTACTTTATAAATCGGTTTAAAAAACATTCTTAATCAACCTTTAATTCAGGAAAAAAAATACAACAAAAGCTCCTTTTTATATCCTTGCAGGGATTATTCTTAATCAGCGTCACCAGCCGAGTCGATCTAGGCATGTCCGTCTGTCTGTCCTCTATCGGTTTATATGCAAAATAGTCTCTCAGTTTTTGAACTATTGGGCTGAATCTTTCAGGATAGTGTTATATATTTTGCAAGCAGTATATATGTATGTTGGAGCGACCGGAATCGGAATATTTCCCCTAAAAACCAAAAACTTTGTGTAGCACAATATATTTGTAGTTTATTTTCTTAATTTCCATTTTTTACGGGCTCTCATAATATTAGGTTTTTGGGGGGACTGGCGTTTTTGGGATTGGCCTGAGATCGGGCGGCTGGCGGCGGCTACTCGTCGCGCATGTAGAGATACAGATAGCCGAGATCCTTGGGCGGGTTCTGCGACTTGGCCACCTTGCTGTCGTTGTAGATGACCCACTCGCCCTGCTTGCGGATGTGGCATACGTAGTGGCCCACCTGGGCGGAGGTGCCCATGTGGGAGATGAAGGCCACCAGGCGATACTTGCCACCGCCATCGCGATAGTTGCTCTTGTTGGGCCCCGAATTGGCCGCAGACGCAGCCGCGCCAGCTGCAGCGGTGGGAGCCGAAGCGGGTGGCGGAACATCGTCAAAGCCAATGGAGTCGGCGTGCGAGAAGATCCAGTCGGTGGCGCGCTCTACGTTGCCATCGGTGGCCTTCAGGGCGGCCACAGCCTGGCGCTCGCCAAAGCCCATGCTCATCAGCATGGCCAGGCTCTCGGGATTGGCCACAAACTGCTCGGCGGCACAGTCGCCGATGCGATTGTTGGGCACCACAAAGGGCTCCGAGATGTCCTCGTCGGCAATGTGCTCCATCAGCCAGTTGGAGGCGGCCTCCAGGCCGCTGTTCTTCGTGTGGAAGCAAGCGCGTTTGCAGGCCTCCGTGGGAAAGCCCATGGTGAGCAGCTCCGACATGACGGCCTCGTCAAAGGCGAACTTCACCTCCTCGGCGGGCGCCTCCGGCAGAGCCTCTTCGCCAGCCTGCAAGCCGCCGGCCGAGCGCCAATTGCTCAGATCCAGCTCATCGGGCATGTCCACGGACACGTCCAGCTTCTTGGGCACCCAGTCGTCGCCCAGCGTGAACTTGCCCAGGTGCATCATGAGGCAGTCGGGCATGGTAGCGAAGCGCGTGACCTTCCTGGCGTTGGTCTTGCCCTCGATGGCCGTGGAGTAGAACTGCTCGATCAGCTCCGGGCCGAAGAAGCGCTCCAGGCAGGCCTGCAGCGGCACCTTGTGCCTGACAATGTCCC
Source organism: Drosophila baimaii (assembly GCA_018874675.1). Taxonomy (NCBI): domain Eukaryota; kingdom Metazoa; phylum Arthropoda; class Insecta; order Diptera; family Drosophilidae; genus Drosophila; species Drosophila baimaii. The sequence goes on along the minus strand of JAEIIU010055598.1, from coordinate 28,431 downwards.
GCTCCACCAGCCGCTGGCCGGTCTCGCGGGCCGCCTTCTCACGCTCCTGGTACTCGCGCACCTCGTCCAAGTTCGTGGCCTTCTCCAGCGGAATGGGCAGCCGGAAGCTGTACTCCTCGCGCGTCTTGTACTTCACCTTGCGGCTGGCCAAGCACTCAACACGATCCTCCAGCAGGAACTTGAGCGCATCCGCCGGATTGGTCTGGTTGCGCGAATTCCTGTCCAGCAGGGTGAGCAAATGCAGATAGAAGTCGTTGGCATCCTGCTGCTGTTTGGTGCTGAAATCCGGATGGTTCTTGCCCACAATGTTCTTGAACATGGCCGGCGAAATGCCCGTGGAGTGATCGGTGTCCAGCGTGTTCTCCGCCACGCTGCTGTACTTGCCGGACTGCAGCCCAGTGCCCAGCTTGGCCATTTGGATGTTGAAGTCATTGGCCGGATCGTTGGGGAACTCGCTGAAGTAGCGCTCGGCTCCGGTGCCCACGAACCGCTGCAGGAAGTCGGGGATGACGAAGAGCACCTGCATCACGCTGTTGATGTAGCACGAGTTGCCCAGGTTGCGCATGCCCGTGTATCCCGGTCCGGCCAGCGGCTGGAGCTCGCTCTCACTCTCCGTCAGCGCCGACCACTCGCCAATGCGCTGATTAATGTCCAGCTCCAGCTCCACCATTGACTTTTCGCTCTTCTTCATGGCGGCCATGTTGATGCCGAAATGGGAGAGATGCTGCTCCAAGTGCGGATCCAGCACCATGTCGTCCTCGGGGTACGAGAACACATCCGACTTGCCATCGGCCGTGATGGTGCCCAGCTTAACGGCCAGCGGGTAGCTGGTCACGCGATAGTGCTCCACGGCATGGTCGTTGCCACCGCTGCCGTCGAAGAACTTGCGTCCGCACATAATGGAGCCATCGGTGAGGTTCAGCCAGAGGTTGTTGGTCAAATCGCATTTCTCGCACTGCCAGCCGGCGGGCGGTATCTTCTTGCCATTGTCCAGCTGCTGCAGATTCTCGGCATATTTCGATGCCTGACGCACTTCGCCATCCCATGTGCCTGTGAAGAGAGAAGGAAGGGAAATGGAAGGAAACGTGAGAAAAAATCAAGAATTTTGATAATTATGGTAGATATTTAGGTAAATGGTTTATAAGCTGGCCTAAAAACATATTATTTATTATTATTTGCATATTTATTTCATATTAAAATGCAATATTTCGCCAGAATGACTTGACATTTTTCATAAATCGTAGATGTATGCAGTTTTCTTTGTTGCTACTTTCTTCAGAAAAATCTGCTCTTTTCCATATAATTACATATAAATAAATATAATAAGAAGCCTCGCGACACTACTCACCCATCAGCGTGGCCTTCTCCAGCTTGGCAATGGCCGACTCTGCGGCCAGAATCGCCTCCACCGCCTGGGTGACGCGCATGGGCAGCTCGGGATCTGGATAGGGCAGCTTCTTGTCCAGCTGGGGTGCCACCACAATGCTGTAGGTGTCCTTGATTTCGAACTTCTTGGCCATGTCCGACTCATTGTAGCCGCCCTCCACGCCTATGGCCAGTCGGGTGATCTTTCGCTCCGGCCCCGCTTCCTCCTCCGGATTGCACTCTGCATCGACGCCCTCTCCCTCCTTGGGAGTCTTCACGCGGCGGATGTGGAGGAAGACCTGGTGGCCGGTCTTGCTGGCGTATTCGCGCACATAGGCCTCGCCGAAGCCCAGGAAGCTGTGCAGGCACACGTACAGGCCGGTGGGCGTCTCTGGGTTGTCGTACGAGTAGACGCACTCGTCCTTGTATATCGGTGGACTGCCCGATCCGGAGCCGCAGGGCACGTTTACCGACGATAAATGCTTGCGTAGTTCTTCCATGACGCTATTTGAAATGCTGATTGTTTTAAAAAGTTTCGGTGTTTTGTTTCCTATAGCTAGTGGAAAATGTAGTGTGCCCAGCGTTGATTCAGTTGATTTTGCAACAACGCTGCAAAAAAGTGGCCGGCTTAGTAGTGCTGCCAGATGGTGGGCAGAAAGCCGGAAAGGCATTCGATATTTCTTGATTTTCCCGTTTTCTACTGGCAACAAATTCTTTGAACACTGCGCCCGCTCAATTTTTACCTATGGCACACCTAAGAAATTATGTAAACAGTAAAGAAAAGTCTCACGAGTCTGATTTGAAATCTACGCAGCTAGAGTTGCCAGACTGGTTTTGTAAACTATCGATATTTCTTCAACACCAGCCCTGGAAAATATTTTTAGTACATTCCACCATTTAAATTTTGCAATCAATTTATCAATCTGTAAATTTAGGGCTTCTAATTAATAATAAAATCAAATAACAAAATATTGTTTTAATTTTAAAAATAATAATAAAATTAAATATTTAAAACAAGCATTTTTAGTATATATCTTCCGCGCCTTTTGGAACCATTTGTCCTCCGCGCTTCGGTCACACTGCTGTCCAGAGTAATAGAAGAATAAAGAAGTAAAACGTAAGAATTTTCAACTACATTTTTCGCCAACAAATAACGAGGGAAATTATGTAAAAAGTGGATAAACATCTAGCGCAACGGATCCGGTAGCCAAGTGAATTAAAATTAAGACCGCTCGCCTGCTTTTTAGTGTTGTTTTCCCCCCGATTGTTTCGAAAGGCGCGCGCCATTTTGTTTTTCTCTGTTTTCTTTCTGCAAAAAAAAATGCAACAGCAAAAAACCTACCACAAAAAAATAGTTAAACTTTTCGGGCATAAACAAGACGGGCCCAGGGGGAGAAGCGAGTGAAAGAAAAACATGTGGCGAAGCGCCAGTTTGTGTATCAGTTTTATGCCTATACCTATACGAAAATAACGCGCGACATCACATAAATAAATGCCACTGAAAATATCGATACGATGAATAAACGAAGCAGCGATTAGTACGTCGGCCCGCTGTCGTCGTCGTCGTCTGTGTGGGTGAGAGAGTGAGAAAGAGAGGTGCGTGGAGGGGCGGCGGAGTGGAGTAGGATGGGGGAGGTAGAGTGGGGGCGGTGGGGGGCCAGGCGCGGACGCGATAATTACGTCATAAGAATCAAAGAAAATTCAAGGTCTAAAGCGCTACAGCGCTAATACACAAAGCTATTCGGTTTCGTTACGTTCTCGGTTTTATCAAAAATAAAACTTTGGCCAGAGCCAGCGCATCAGCAACAGCAGCAACAACAACAACCAGTACCCCCGTGTGATGAGTGTTTGTGTGAGTGTGCGTTTCGTTTTCGCGACTGTATAATTACATACACACGCAGCGTTGTTGTTGCTGCTGCCGCTGTTGTTGTTTGTGGTTTTTGTAAGCAGCGCGCAGCTGTGATACAGAAGAAACGGTGAAAACGAAGAAAGCGGGAGTGCGAGAGAGGGAGCAGGAGTAGTAGCGTTAGCAGGAGCCAAGGCAGGAGCGGGAGCGAGGGAGAGCACAACAAAGTGATTTCTGTAACCATTGAGCACATTTCGATAATTGTTTGATTTATTTTCGTACCATCCCTCCCTCTTCCGTTATTTTTTGCAGTGGCTCGCGATGCGTGCGGCATAGAAGTCGTCACCCTTCCCCTTTGGAACCCCAAACCCCCCGACAATACACACACTCACACACCTACGAAGGCGCCCCGAGGAAGAATACTGCTCATAAATATTAATTAAGCCAAAAGCACACACACACACAAGAAAAGCAACAAGAGGAAAACAAAAACAAAAGCAGTGGAAGTGGAAGAAGACACGGGAAAAAACAAAAATTAATATAAAAAAGAAATCAATAGAGCGGCAAGAAAAAAAAAAGCGGCGACGGACGACGGGAGGCGATAAAAAGTGTTATCAGTGTGAATTAAATTGCTGCCCCGCCAGATAGAGCAGGCAGAGGCGGCGCAGGAGAAGGAGGAGGAGGTGGCGTCGCTGTCGACGTCGGCGTCAGCCGCCAGCGTCGCAGATTGAGCTCGGGATCAGGGAATCCTAGGAAGCACCACCCCAAGCAGCGCCACCATGTCCGTGCAGCAATTCTGCCTGCGCTGGAACAACCACCAGCCGAACTTCATCTCGGTGTGCTCCTCCCTGCTGCACAATGGCACTCTGGTGGATGTCACGCTGGCCGCCGAGGGTCGCCAGCTGCAGGCGCACAAGATAGTCCTGTCCGCATGCAGTTCGTACTTTCAGGTGAGCAGGAGATGGAGATGCCCATGGAGATACCCCAAACTAATCCCTTTGCTTTCGCCCCACAGGCTTTGTTCACCACAAATCCGTGCCAACATCCCATTGTTATCCTCAAGGACGTGCAGTACGATGACTTGAAGACCATGGTCGACTTTATGTACTATGGCGAGGTCAATGTGTCGCAGGAGCAGCTGCCTCACATCCTGAAGACCGCCGAAATGCTGAAGATCAAGGGTTTGGCGGAGATGCCCACGGATCCGGCCAATCTAACCAAATCCGACAGCAAGTCCTCCAGCGACGGCACCGAGCTTGTCGGTGGCGGCGGTGGCGGAGGCGTGGGCACCGGAGCTGGCAACTCTGCAGGCAGCTTGGGAGCGGCCAGTGGCAGTAGCAGCGTCGGCGATTCCCTGTGGAGCAGCAGCGAGGCGCAGCAGTTCCAGCAGCAGCAACAGCAGGCGCAGCAGCAGCACCATCACCACCAGCAACAACAACAGCAACTGCAGCAGCAGGCGCAACAGCAGGCGGCGCAGCAGCAAGCGCAGCAGCAGGCTGCCCAGCAGCAGGCGGCGCAACAGCAGGCGCAGGCGCAGCAGCACCATCACCACCACCACCATCAGCAGCAGCAGCAGAGCCAGGCGCAGGCGGGGCAGACACATCACCATCAGATGCGACGCACTCCCTCGCCGTTGAGCGCTGGCACCTCGCCGGCCACAAGGCGCAAGCGGTTGCGCAAATCCTCGAATAACGGTGAGTTGGAGTTGGGTAAAGCATCGTCGTCGCAAGTTTCCTTGAATTTCTGCCACAGTTCAAGCCTTGAGTAATGCGTTTTCCGTTTCCCGCAGGGTCTGGCGAACGCAACAATGCGGAGGAGCAGCACCACAACAGCTCTCTAGACGCGGGCAGTGGCGCCGGCAATGCCGGCCTCAGTCTCGCCCAAATGAGTCAGATGTCGTTCGGAGCGGGCGGCGGCCTGGCCGGTCACTCTCTGCACGCCACCAAGCTGCTTAAGGAATCGGCGAGTGCCGAGCTGGAGCAGCAGCCGCAGGACTCGGATCTGGATGATGGCCACGGACACATACATATGCAAATTGTAATGAAATTGGTCACGTTAACCTCGCACCCTCGCACCCCTTGGAGCAGCCAGAACTAAATGTTTTTCTTCTTTAACTGCAGAAGCCTGAAGTGGACATTGGCGGCGTGAATCAAACGATGCCCCTGGACATCTCTGGTGCCACCACGCCATCCGAGCACGATGCGCCCAACTCTCAGTCGTCGCACTCGGGTAAGTCAAGTCGCTAGCTAGATTACCGGTGTCCGCACACGCACACAAACACTCGCATACTCCCATGTACACCTTGTATTCCATCTCAAAAATCTCATTGCTCATTGCTGGTAGGGAAACCTCATTCGTTTAGGCCTTATAACTTGCTATTTATCGTTGTTTTCATTTCCGTTTGCCATTTATAAGTTTACAAACACAAGCACACAGAGATAGCTCTCTTTGGAGGTTTGGAAAATGTAATTTGCACTTTTTTAGTGAGTTTCTATGGGCAGCAAGCTGGTTATAAGCCAGGTTAGAACATTAAAAAGGAAAGAGCCCACAAGAGGCCTATTTAGCTTAGGTGCCTTTACCACTTGCGTTGCTACAAGGATTCCCATCTGGATCTAGCACCCTGAATGTTAGGGGTACTGATGAGAGACATTGCCTTTGCCTAGAAACTTATTTTGAACACAATCTTTCGGGTGAAAACACACAGAGTCACATTGTTTAAGCATATTGCCTTGAAGCAAAGACACTAGAAGTACTAAGACGCCGAACGCCATACGATTGTTTTGCATACGCATATTTCGCTTAGGCTGTATCACTGCAGCCTAATTCGCGAGAGCTCGTCCAAAAACTGAAAAATTGGCTCGCATATTGCAAATCAAATGTATGGTCGTTACTCATCTTAGTATTTTTAGTGTCTTTGCTTGAAGTTACTGAGTTACCAAGATCATAGAGCCAAGATCTCTTTGATTTAAAGCCTTATAAGTAGGATATCAGGGGAAAAGCACTCACATTCACTTGAGGTCATCTCTCAAAAACCCTCAAATTCAGTTCGAATTCGTTTCGCTCATCACGAACTCATACTTCATCCGCATATACCTATATGTATCTCTCTCACACACGAACGGTGCCATTTCGAAACAAATTTCAGTACACAGCGCTTGGAGAAATGAATGCTAAAGCTAAATATGATATGATATATATATGAGAACTTGGCATTAAACCGATATTATTACCGATCCTACCGATTTGTTACCGACTAAGTGCAAAAATATTTGTAAAAGTGCCCGAAATTGCCACATACATTTTCTATGTTTAACAACTATTTATTGTGTATTGTATTCCAAAAAAAAAAAAAAAACAAAAAACCAAACAAACAACCGAAAAAGCCGATAAAACCGATAAAAACCGAATCCTGAATGCCTGAACTTGGGAATGGGAGAGAGCTAGCACAGAGTCCAAACCAAAAAAGAAACAAAAACTTCCAAGAACCTAAAGCCTATGATTTTGTTTTACGATTTGCGTTCAATTTTGCGTTTTTGCTTATAGTTTTTCTTGTTTTTTTTTTTTCATAATTTGTGGGATATTCTTTCGAAGAACAGCAACAGGTTTCCAATGATTCCAATAATGATTTAGCCTTAGCAATCTTTCCTCTACTACTACTACTACTGCTACCACTTGTACCTATCTATGTACCTATCTATGAACTGCATAACTATGAGAGCTGTACCTTGAGCAGACGCGACCTTCGACCCAGACTAAGACCCAGACTAGAGCTAGGAGAGCGAGCTCTCACCTATCGAACTGCAAACAGTACAAAGTACCAATCTTTCATACGCTGTCTCTCTCTCTCTCTCCCCTTCCCAGGTCTGCAATGGACAGTTGTCGATTCCAATTATCCGCGCTTCTCCCTGCCCGCCTGCCAGTCTGCCAACTTGCTGGGCAACGGCGGCGGCGGCGGCAGCGGTGGCGGTGGCAGCCAAAGCAGCGGTGCCAATAGCGCCGGCGGCGCAAATAGCGATCAGCAGCGCCAGCAGCAGCAGCAGCACGAGGCCCAGCAGCAGCAGCAGGTGGCCACCCAGCAGCAGCATCTGCAGCAGCTGCACTACCAGCAGCAACAGCAGCAGGAGCAGGCAGCCGCCGCCGCGGCCGCTGCTGCCGCGGCCGCAGCCTCCGGACAGGCCTACTCGTCGCAGATCATCACCGTGAACAACCTAGTCAGCGGCTATGCGACGGCAGCCCAGAACCTATCCCCCACCTCGCCCAACGAATCGAACATGGTGCAATCGGTGTACAGCCAAGGACCGACGCCCACCCAATCGCCGGTGCATGCGGGCGGAGCGGGTGCGGGAGGCGGTGGCGGAAATGCGGGCAACGCCAATGCGGGCAACGGCAACGCGGGAGCGGGCGCAGGAGCCGTGGTGAAGCGCAAGCGATCTGTGAATCCGCAGGGCGATGAGAACTTTATCCGTGCTCTGGAGGCTGTGCGGACGGGAGGCATTGGCTTCTGCAAGGCTGCCCGGCTGTATGGCGTGAACAATCGGACCCTGTGGCTGGAGTACAAGAAGCGGGGCTATCCGGTGTCGCGGCCGAGCATCAAGGCGCGCGTGGTCAAGCAAGAGCCGAATCTGTCGCCGTCGCCCACTCCCTCGACGAATCCCGGCGACGATACCACCGAAACGCTTGGCATGCAGATGCCACCGCAGGCGGAAACACCGACGCCGTCCTCGCTCATGTGCACGCCGCATCATGCGGGCGGCATCGGGGGCAGTGGAGCCGGAAGTCTGCCCGGTGCAGGCAACTCGCATCCGGCCATCGGTGTGATGAGCCTCTTCGATCCGCGGTACATGGACTCGCCGGGCAACGTGCACTCAATGTCGCGGCAGCGCTACATCGACGCCACTGGCGGCGGCGGCGGGGCGGGCACTGGTGCGGGAACGGGCGCGGGTGCCGGCACCATCAACGTCAATCCTGCCACCGCCATGAATCTACAGAGTATTAACTTCAACTCGATATAGAATACGATGATGTCGAGCCAGGCGGCGGGAACGGCCACTCTGCTGCAGGCAGCCGCCGTGATGGCCGCCAGCGAGCCAGTGGCGACGACGACGGAACCCCTCAGCATATCAGCCATGCCCGTCTCCATGCCCATGGGCATGGCCCACAGCTTTCTCATCAATAACTTTGTGACGGTGGCGGCACCGCCAACGACGACGACATCGATGAGTGGCGGCGGTGGCGGCGGCGGCAGCAGCGGCACGGGCCTCCAGTACTTGGACAAGTCGTAAGCTGGAGCCGGAACTGGCACTGGCACTAGTAAACCCCCTCCCAATCGATCGATACAGGTATTAGAGCAAACGGCAGCAAATCTAGTGTACATAGCGGACCGCTTTTACAGAGAGAGAGAGTGGCAGAGAGTGGCAATAGGATAAATGCCGGCGGATCGGATATTGGATAACGGAAAGGATTCCTGCGCCGAGCTGAGCTGAGCTAAGCGGTGCAGGAGGGAGGAGGGGAGGAATGGAAGGGCACGGAACGGAGCGGAACGAAGTGGAGCAGGCGAGCCGGCCGCAATTGTAATAATTTTCTTAGAACTTAATTCCTTTTAAGCTTAACGTTTTTGAACCCTACATTTTTACGATTGTTAACTAAGCAAAATCGGTAGTACAGATCTTCGATATATATATATATATTATATAAATATATATTTAGCTATATTACGTGTGTAAAAGATTATTGTAATTGTACATAAATTATACAATTTTATATTAGTGTTAATCCGAGACAAGAAACATGCTGAACTGCAGCCAAAACGTGGTGCTGTGTGTGCGTGCCAGCAGCCGGAATCAAGCCCAGCGGATCTATATATCTCTTTTTTTGTAATCCAACCCAACCAAGCAATGGACGAAACCAAAAATTCTATCTGTAATTTTAATTGTTAAGAACCCGAGAGAGAGATTTCATTGGCAACTCCTAAAACTCTTAATCCCTAAACCAAATTTCGTGATTCGTGATTATTTCTTATATTCAAATGCATGCCCGTGGGTTTGCTCTGGCTCTGGCGCCTCAGAAATAAGTTTCCTTCTTCCTTGATTTTGTGCACTTGTGTTACAATAGCAAATATATCACAGTATCTAGGAGATCCCGATCCCAGTGGACCAAAAAACGATAGAAAAAACCAAAGACGCTGGAAGTACTAAGATGAGTAACGACCATACATTTGAATTGCCATATGCAAGCCATTAGAGCGCGCTCTCCCTGGCTATTTGGCAAGTGAGCCTGTACCCAGCGCTGGGTCCAACACGAATAAGTGTTTACAAAATGCAACAAATTCGTATGGCGTTCGGCATCTTAGTAAATAAAGCGTCTTTGATATCCAGTATCTAGGATTCCGTTCCCAGTGGCCTAAAAACCGATAATAAAACGAAACAATTGCAATATGTTCGTAAACGGACTCTTTGGATCTAAAAAGAATAGTGGCTTTGGTCCACTGGCGAGGATACTCCTATAGCTTCTTCTATATTATATATATTTGTGTATGCGAGGGAACATGACAGTCTTCTTTGTACAGTGAAGCAATGAAACCATCTTATGTCGAAGCGTAATCGTTAGCCAGGACACCACAGCGAGTAATCATAAGCAGAGAAGGTATAAAGAGAGATCGTACAATAGACTAAGATCGGAGGAGGAGGAGCTATGTATGATATATATATGTACCAATCCAATATATAATGTATATATATTTATATACCCGTCAATGTATACAAAATTCCACTAATGTCTGTCATTTATTTAATCAGTTCTTCAAGGTTTTTGTTCGTAATTATTTCCCAAATTCAAACAACATATCCTAGAGGGGCCCTTTTATTTGTTTTCTCCTCTTATTTAATCGATGTCTTTGTACATATATTAGCCATGTACATATAATAGACGAGGCGCGATCGATCGAATTACAAGAAGATACAGAAACGAAACTTAAAGATAACACTCGTAACCACCCAAAAATCCTAAACGGAGACTGCAGCTAAAGGCAACAAAAATAAATAGAAGAAACCAAAACAAGAAATGAAAAACACAGAATGATAACGATATGATAACGATTACGAATAGTGTGCGTGTGTGTGTGTTTTTAATACAAATCCATATACAAATATTGTAACTAAATAGAGAACTTTTTATATATATTGTGTCAAGGCATACTAAGAACTAAGCGTGATTTGTTAGAAGTCATAGAGTAACGTAAACTTTGATAATGGACTTTTAATACACACACACCCACTCGCCCCACAACAACAACAACAACACACACACACCAAACGATTCCACGGAGGATGGAGATACATGACCAGGTCCCACAACGGATCCACACACACACACACAATGACGAAAACAACGCGAAAATAGTAAAGAAAAACAAACAATAAGCAAATATATATATATTAACTAACTCTGTTTCCTACAATTGCAAAAAGTACCAATAACTACGCTAGAGTTATGTGTGTTAAATATATATATAAATTATTTAAAAAATCAGCGCAAGTGCATATAAATAAATGAACCGATTGTAATATAAGTTGCATGTAAAATACCAACTAAAAACGTAACGCGTAATGCGAGCCCCAAACGAATATCGTCGAGATGGAACGAACATTCTAGACTGTAGTTCGATGTGCAAACGAAACGAATAAACTTTCAAAACTACAACGTAACTCCTACTATCTCGCCTGTTTTCCCTCTCTCTTGACTTCATTTTCATTACTCTACTTTTCCCCAAAAGAAAAACTAGCAAATAGGGCATGGTTGTTACTTGTAAGATGGAAAATTCATAGGTAAAGGGGTAGGTTTTATAGGGAAATAATTTACTGTTGATATTCATATCCAAATCCATACATGTGATAGAGAAATCCATCAAGTAAGGGCTACATTTTATAGGTTAAAATTTGCAGTTGAAAAACTGTGAAGGATCTCTAAATAATAGATTAATAATAATAAAATTCGGTGAATAAAAAAATAATTTAGAAGCTATAATTTAGTGACTACAAATACAGTTAGATCAAGAACTCCAGCTTATGAGAGATAGCTTTTTAAATACCTCTATACCTTGTTATTATCTTCTTATATCTCATATATAGTTAAAAACAGGAATGGGCACTTGAACTCAAGCTAGGAGCTTACAAAAACTATCACGAAATATACCTCTTTTCGTGAGCTTCCCTCTTGAGTCTTTAGCCTCCCATTTAGGGATTCAAATCAGAAATAAAACTTAAACAGGAACGTTTTATTATAAAGAAAATATAATATTCCGTATTATATTTCAAAATCCTATATTATAACGTCCTAATATTATTATTATTAACTTTTTAAAGGGATTACATGAGAAATATTAAAATCTTAGAGACAACTCTCTGAGAACCCATTATTTTTTAGAAAAACCTTCCATTACCAAGTAACAGCCGTCCCCAGGAATACCTTCTTAAGCAACCAATCTCTATATCTCTATATCTCCATTCCTAATCTCTTGCAGAACCGAGTCCAGCGCATGCCCCTCATCCGTCACATCCGCCCTTGGCGGCTGCCACCAGCAGCAGTAGCGGCGGCAGCGGCAGCTTCGAGCGTTCCTTCAGCATCGGAGGCCTGGGCAGCGGTGACAATTGTGATCCCGATGCCACGCCTAGTTCTCCGGTGGTGATGGGCACGAAGCGCAACCGGGTGCTCACACGCCAGCCGCGGGTGAAGCGGGACAGCGACAGCATCTCGTCCACAAACCAGATATCCCCGGATACGGCCGCCACTACGCTGGACTTTGATCCATTCAATGCGGCGGGTTCTGCCACCACGAGTGTGACGGCCCGGGACTACTCCACGACGGGCTCGCACCATCTGCACCAGCACCAGTCGCCGGCACACCACCACCAGCATCACCAGCAGCATCATCAGCACCAGCATCTGTTGACTGTGCCGCCGCGGATCGAACGTCATGCCTCGGAGCCAGCGCCCAGCCTGGGCTCCTCTACGCCACACCTGCTCAGCGTGCCGTCCAGCACTCCCTATCTCATCAAGCAGCATTCGGATCCGCTGCTGCCCCGCCAGTCCGCCCTGCACATTGCCGGTTCCAGCTCTGGGATCACCGGCAGCAATCCATTTGCCCCGCTGCACCGCCAATACTCGCATCCGCTGTCGGGGAGCAGTGCCAGCTATGTGCCGCCGGCGCCGCTCCACCATCCGCACCACATCTCGCTGCCCGAGTCCATCTACGCCTCGGGATCGCCGCCGCCGGCGGGCTCCTCGCAGTACCTGGTACCCACGAGAGTGGTGGCCTGTCCGGCGGTGTCCAGTGAAACGGCGGCCACGCCCACGAATGCCAGTCCCGGCTCCTCGTCGGCGGTGGCAGCTGCCGTCTCTGTGGTTACCTCGCCCACTTCGGGACTCCATAATAGCAGCGGCAGCCGGCACTCCTTCTCGCCCACATACACCGCTGGCTCCGAGGGAGGAGGAGCTCCGGAGCGAAGATCCCCGCACTCGCCGACCATCACGCGAACACAGATTGTGGAGCGGAGCAAGGGACAGGGAGAGGCGGCCAATGGCGGTGGGTCGAGGCTGCGCAATTCCAAATCCGCCTCGGGCTCCATGGGCGGCAGCCATCATCATCTGCATCCCGGCCAGGCCACGATGAGCAGTTCATTCGAGCATTTGCCCACGCTGCGTGTCAAGAACGAGGAGCTGCAGCGATCAGTGTCATCTCCGCAGGTGAGTTTTGCATCCTTAGCAAGGATTCCTTCCCTACCTCACCCTGTTAAATATCCCGTTCCCCTTGCAGACCCAACGGGAGATCATCACACTCGAGAATCCGCGTTCTAGTCATTGCCCCGTCATCCGGCCGGGTCCGGCGCTGGGCTGCAACTTCTGCTGGAACACCATCGATGGGCATGGCCGAATTTTGCGCCGCAAAACGAAATACCATTGCCCCGAGTGCCAGACGAATTTATGCATTGTGCCGTGCTTCCAGGAGTACCATGCGCGGCTGGACAACGAGACGGCGGCGGCGGCGGCCAGCTCGAGCGGGGCGACGGGTTCCGGGGAGAATCAGTTGCTGAGCAGCAGCACGGGCTCGGGTTCGGCCAGCAGTAGCAGTGGCAAGGCCTCGCCGTACGTGTCCGCTGGCGGCGGTGGCAGCAGCAGCAGTGGAGCGGGCTCGGCTCGGCATTATACCAAGACGGAATCGATATAATCATCATCAGCAGGAGCTGTAGCAGGAGCTGTAGCTGGAGCTGGAGCTGGAGCTGGAGCTGAAGCTGGAGCTATAGTGACGCCCGCACATTTGTATTTGTGGCAGGACGGCCGCCCAGGGCAGGAGGACGATGCGCCAGGATCACCCGGATAAGCGGCCGTCTGTCGAATTTGTTTTTTTGTCAGCAGGAAACCCCATCGATCCATCGATCGATCGATTGGCGGCGAACCTGCACCGAAATTTTCATTTGTTGACCAGTTCCTGGTAGCTCCCAGGAGCAGCGCAGGGACTGGCGGGGGCAATGCAACACGATGCGGCGCCGGAGATTTGTTTTTGAGCCGTGCCTCAGGGCACGCAGCAGCCGTTGTAAAGTAACGAAAAAAAAAAGAAAATATAAGAAACCTTTTGGGAGCACTCCGCGGAGTGGCTCGACTTTTTTGTAGAATCGCTAAATGTAATAACTATGTTTATGTGTGTATGTACCTATATATGTATATGTGTATGTTCTTGTACAAACAAAAAAAAAACAAACAAAAACGAAACACTAAAAAAACAAACAAAAAATACAATTAACAAACAAGAAAAGGAAAAACGTTGACGAGACGGCGGTGCAGCAGCCAAGCGGTCAGACTTCTGAAGCTCGAATTACGATTAGGTTTTCACCAAGTACAACTACAACTACAACAACAACAACTACTCCTCACTCCCAATCCGACCCGACCTCGGTCTATACTTAAGTACGTCCCAGCACACACCTGTCCGTTCCATGAAGGAGGACCATTTGCCGGGGGGCACCGCTGCGCAGGCGCACGAAATGTCAAGAGGCCCACGAGATACTACGATTGTTTTACTAAATGTTTTATATATATATACTAAATATATATGTATATTTAACATATAATGATATATGCACACACAACCACACACGTAGGAGTCGGGTTCGGGACTTGTTTAACTCTGAGTGTAAAGTACTATTATTATATTGTAAACGATAACGAAAATAAAATAAATACTTGTGACGACGACGAAGCCATTTCAATTGATTTAATGAAAGAACTATCATAGTTTCCATCATTGTTTTGGATAGCAATTAAATGGAAATAACGACTGGTTTAATTGTTTAACTAAGGCCAGAAAACTGAACTAATTTTGAAGAATTATTCTCTCTTGATATGTGAAAACTAAAGATTAAAATGTAGAGGAGTTTCGTTACTTCATGCATAAATATATTACTTTTTTTATCCCTAATATTATTACTTACCTTATTTGGCTATCTTAACTGATTCTTGCTCACTTTCTTAATGTTCGGTTAAGGCTAACTCTTACTTATAAATATTAATTGTTTAATTTGGAAACTCTGAGGCACTAAATCCCCTTTCTAATGTCAGGTTAAGGCCAGCTCTGATTATAAATTAAATAAAAAATAGCTTTTGACGCATGTCAGTTTCTCGATTCGATAAATTTTAACCTTACATTTAGAAAGCAAACCTTAAAGGCAGAGCTATCTTACTCACAAGCAAAGTACGATGTGTTTTTTCTAGTTTCCCACATTTGTTTTAACTAAATTCAACATTTAACTATTTAAAAATTAAATTTAACAATATTTACTTAACCGAAGTTTAGTTTTTAACTTCCTGAAATCCAAGACAGTACAAAACTTCAGAAGAAACCCCTGACCCGCACCACACACTACTCTGTCCCCGTGAATCATTAATTAATTAATGTTTATGTGATTTATAAAAGTGGAAATTGAGCTTAATAAAAAGAAAACAAAAACATCTCTACTAAAAACCAACTAAAAGTTCAATAAAGTCTTCGTTTTTCTTTGGGTATAACATATCTCGTATCTCAGTGATCTCCTTTTATTGATCTAATTACCAGTTACAACAACGTCGGTGAGGCGGGATTACTTCTTGGCCGGAGCCGGCTGTTGGGGCACCACCTCGGCTGGGGGATTGGCGTTGCGGAAGTTGGGGAACTGCTCCCATGGCGCCGACAAGTCAAACTTCCTGAACTCCTGGGCCAACTCGAGTGGCTCGCAGACGACGCGCTTCTTCTCGTCATCGTAGCGCAGCTCCACGTAGCCGGAGAGCGGGAAGTCGCGGCGCTGGGGATGGCCCTCGAAGCCATAGTCGGTGAGGATGCGGCGCAAGTCGGGATGGTTGGCAAAGAACACGCCGTACATGTCCCAGATCTCACGTTCGTACCAGTTGGCCGCCTTGTGCACCTCGCAGGCGGAGTCCAGCGGCGTCAGCTCGTCGGTGTAGGTCTTGACGCGGACGCGCGAGTTGTAGCGCAGCGAGAGCAGATTGTAGACCACCTCGAAGCGCTGCTTGCGGCAGGGCACATCCACGCCGGCAATGTCCACCAGATTGGTGAACTGCGCCTGATGATGGTCCTTGAGGAATTGCAGCACCGGCACCACGCCGTCCGGAGCGATCAGGACCTCCAGCTCATCGCCAGCGGTCAGCTGCACCTTCTGCACGTACTTGGGCAGACACTCGGCCACATAGCGCCCGAAGTCCGAGAGACTAGTGCGGGCGGCGGCATCTGGCTTGCGGACAGTGGCTGTCGGGGTGGAAATCAACGATGAAGTTAGCTCCAGGACTCCATTACTCCGTTACTCACGCTTATCCGCCTGCTTGGTATCCACGGGCGCCGTGCTGGACATCCGCAGAGCAGCTGAGCCTGCAGCGGGCACCACTACAGTTGGGAAGGGTTAGGAAAAAATCAATTGGAGCTCTTGATCCGCCACGCATACCCACCATGTTTGGCCGTCAGAGCGGCGACAACGGCCCGGGCACCCAGATTCCTGATTAAGGCCGCCATTCGTACGAATTGTTTAATAGAAATTCAACAATTTGCACTTCGTTTTTGACAATTTATGTAATGCCAAAATGTCAATATTGTTGTTGTAGTCCGCTGCCAGGGTTGCCGGAACTACGAATCTGGAACGCATTCGGCAACCCTGACAGCGATTTCATTCGTACCGCAAATGGTGTACAAAAATATACCAACAAAAATACCAAGCCATGGAAATATATATTTTTCTTAATAAATCAGGTGGTTATAATAGTTAATAAACTTGATTTTTAAATGTTTTAATTTAGTAACTTATTATTTATTTAAAGCAAATATTATTTTTAAACTTCTTGTTAAATATATTTAGATCCATGTATGGTTTTATTATTTCAACACAATTACTTAATTGCTTATTAAATTCATTCGTTGAATTGTTTTATTTTTTAAATAATAATTAATAATAAATGAACATTTAATTTAATTTCAAATTAAATAATCAATAAAAGTCGGTATTAATAAAAATTTAAAAAATACCAAGATAGGCACTCGCCAGCCCTGGATCATTTTCAGTCTCGCTTCGCGTCGCGTTTGGAATTGCATGAATTGAACTTTAAAAGGACTGTGGAAATCAATTGGAAAACAAAACACAACAAAATGGTAAGTGAAACGCCCACTTGTTTTCCTCCTAATTAACTCCATTTAACGCCTTGGAAATGCTTGCAGAATCACCTAAAGTGGATGGGCCACTCGACCACGGTTATGGAGATACAGCGCTCGCTGCGCAACGACAGCCAGACCTGCGAGGTGGTCCTGGCCTCCAGGGACGGCACCCGGGTGCGCGCCCACCTCTTCGTGCTGAGCACCTGCAGCGATCTGATGCGCAACATCCTAGTGGACATACCGCCGGGCCAGGAGGCCACCATCATCTTGCCCGACATCCGCGGCGAGCTGCTCGAGAGCATGATGTCCTTCATCTACATGGGCGAGACGAGCCTGTCCTCCACCTCCCTATCCGAGTTCCTCGAAGCCATCAACCTGCTGGGCATCAAGTCGGCCATAAGTTTCGAGTGCAATCCCACCGTCAGTTCGCCCAGTGCCGCCGATCCCAACAACGGAACGCTGGCCGTGGAGACGGCCAAGTCGATAACTGGTCTGCAGATCGCCCAGGCCGAGCTGCTGGACGAGGAGGAGGAGGGGGAGGCCGAGCCGCGGATGGTTTCCGTGCCGGCCACAGTGCTGGCCGAGCCCAGCCGCCCGCTGGAGTATCTGGACGTGTATGATGCGCCGAAGATCACCTACTCCATCGAGCACATGGACGGCAATACGAGTGGCAACCAGTTTATTCTCACCGAAAATACAGGAACCTTCACCATCACTCAGTCCGCGTCTAGTTTGACGAAGATGGAACCCCCGGGCAACGCGCCGGAGAGCGCTGAGCTAGTGGACGAGGATGTGGAGGAGGAGATGCCGGACGAGGCCGAAGAGACAGACACACCTATAATGGAGGAGTACGTTCCATCCGATCCGCTGAATGAGTTGAACGCTGCCGCCGAAATGGACGACGACGACGATGAGCACGACAATTTGCACGAGGACCTGGTGGACGAGGAGGAGCTCATGGACATTAAGCAGCGTAAGCTGGGCGGCGGGGGAAAGCCTCGCGCACGGCGTCCGTACAATCCGAAGACCCCCAAGCGATTGCCCGTCAAGCCCCTTCGACACGAGCCTTTCGGTTCGCTGAAGCGCGAGATGAAGGACGATATCAACGATGCTTTGGATCTGGCAGCGGACGCTGTCATCCTTGAGGGGCTGAGCCTGCAGAAGGCGGCCGACCGCTTCGACATCTCCAAGACGGTCCTGTGGCGTCGCGTGCGCACCAATCCCGCCTACTTGCGCAGCAATCGCGAAAGGCCATCGCTTTTGGAGGCTTACGAACGCCTAAAGACCGGCGACTCGCTGAAGAACATTAGCCAGGATCTCCGCATACCCATGTCCACGCTGCACCGGCACAAGGTGCGTCTCTCGGCCCAGGGCCGCCTGCCGAACTTTGTGGCCTGCCGCCGGCGCGACACCACGCCGAAGGACGAGCTGCGCGACAAGCTGGCCAAGGCGGTGCATGCCTGCGTCAACGAGGGCATGTCGCAGAATCACGCAGCCAACCTCTTCGAGATCCCCAAGAGCACGCTCTGGCGGCACCTGCAGCGGCGGATGTCGAACGAGGATCGCAAGGTGAAGAAGGAGCAGCAGGACGACTACGATGATGATTTGATAACCACCGCCACCGATTGTCTCTTAAGATAAACCCATAAGGAGCTATAGGTTAAGGCGCTTGTGTGTGCGTGCGTTGTCCCTTCAAAGCTAGCTCGTTAGTTTTTAACTCTTAACTAAACCAATATTACATTAATACTAGCGGAGGAGATGCTACGATAGAGGTAGTTGCTTAGATCTAGCTCGGTAGTTGTAGATACCATTAGGATGAAGATAAGGTAAGCGATGTATATCCTCTCATTACTGTTCACAGCTTCATAATTATGAGAATTATGATTAAATAAATAAAACCAAAAGCACGCAGTTGATTGATCTTCCTTTAAATGGTCTTTTTTCGCTTACGATACTTTTTTCTAGCTCGTCCTGAGTCAGTTCTTATATGATAAGTTTATAAATAGTATTTCCAATCAATTTGTTAATAAGCTTAGCTAACAATAATATTAAATATCTTGGGGGAAAAAGTAAACATTTGTAAAAGATCGTAGAAGACCTTTACCGCGAATTTCAAACTTTCCAACTGAAAGTTCCTCTCCCGCAAATATATCGATAACTTTGCACCTTCCTCACATCCCTAATACAATCTCTTCCCGAAACTGAAGTGTCCGGGAGTCGTCGGGGTGATCCAAACATGACCAGAATTCAGCCTGCTGGCCGATCTCTGCTCACCCGGTGCGAGATCGTGGTCTACTTTGGCGTCTACATCACCTACATAGTGATTGGGCTGTGCAAGATCTACGGACTGAGGGATCACATATCTACGGAGGCCAAGTACCAGTTCCCACAGGGCTGGAGCCTGCAACCCTTCGCCCAGCGCCGGCGAGATGACAGCAACGATGAGCTTGAGAACTTTGGAGACTTTATTGCGAGATTCTGGCCGTTCTACCTACTCCATGCGGCCGTCCAGGGAGTTATCCGCTGGAAGTGGCCCAGGTTTCAATGCCAGGGATTCGCGGCGGTGTGTGTCTTGGCCCTGAGCTTGAACCTTGACTGGACATCGGGCCTGGTTCTAGCCCTACTGATTTCCAGCTACTATCTGGTGTCCCTGGGCAGCTCCAAGCTCGCGGTGTGGCTCCTGTCCGGCGGCTGGATACTGTGCATTAATCTGATGCAGAAGAGCGCCTGGTGGACGGATCGTGTGGGCTACACGGAGTACGTAATGGTGATAGTCTCCATGTCGTGGAGCTTGATGCGCGGATGCAGCTTTGCGCTCTGCAAGATGGGAGCCAAGAAGGAGGAGCAGGAGGAGGAGCCTGGGCGGTGCAGCCTCGTCCAGTACCTGGGCTACGCCATGTACTTTCCCTGCCTAACCTATGGACCCTTCATCAGCTACCAGAGATTCGCCCTCAGACGCAAGGGGGAGGAGCAGCAGCAGCATTCCTGGCTGCGATTCGTTGGCGGAGTGCTGCGCAGTGGCTTCTGGTGGCTGGTGATGCAGGGCGCCCTCCACTACCTCTACATACACTACATGTCGCGGGATGTGCGCATGGTGGAGCTGATGGATTCGGTGTTCTGGCAGCACTCCGCCGGCTATTTCATGGGTCAGTTCTTCTTCCTGTACTACGTGGTCACCTACGGCCTGGGCATCGCCTTTGCCCAGCAGGACGGCATCCCAGCTCCAAACAGACCGCGCTGCATCGGACGCATCCACTTCTACTCGGACATGTGGAAGTACTTTGACGAGGGACTCTACGAGTTCCTCTTCCAGCACATCTATGCCGAGATGTGCACGCGCCGCTCCTCGCCAGCGGCCAAGTTCGGAGCCACCGCCCTGACCTTTGCCTTTGTGTTCGTCTGGCATGGCTGCTACCCCTATGTGTTGATCTGGAGCATCCTGAACTTCCTTTGCCTGGCGGCGGAGAAGCTCTTCAAGGCGCTGACCTCCAGGCCGGAGTATCAGCGGTGGACACGGGGGTATCTGGGTGAAGTTGGAGCCCAGCGGCTCTACGCCATGCTGGCCACCCAGCTCTTCATTCCGGCCGCCTTCTCCAATGTTTATTTTATAGGTGGACAGGAAGTGGGCGACTTCCTGATGCGCGGCGCCTACCTCAGTGGCCTGGGCAATTACCTGGCTCTGTGCTTCTGCAGCTACTGCTTTTTCCAATGCTCAGAGCTGCTCCTGTCCAAGAAGGAGGAGGCGGCTCGCCTTAAGACTAAAACCCACTGACCTCGCTGCCCAGGCAGCTTAGATCAACGCAGTGACTTAATTGTATTACAAAATCGTTTGTATTATTAATGGCTTTAATAACAATTGCCTTGTGGCTTTTATAAGGCAACTTTACACTTATTTTTCTAATTAAATATATAAATTTGATACAAATTAATGGATATTCTTCAAATAAACCATTCTAACTTCCTTCCTCCCCGTTCTCCTGCCAGTCCAGCCACCTGGTTTGTGTGTACGTCGATTGTAAGTTGTCCAGGAACTCCAGTTCGTCCAGCATCTCGCCACAGGTTTGCGTGTGCTGCGTATTGTACAGACCATCCGGCCAGTGGGTTTGGGTTTGTATATGCGACAGGCCGAGCTCTTCGAACAGCTCATCGCAGGTCTGGGTGTACATGTGGGCGGATGTCTGCAGGCCAAACAGGGGCTCGGTCTCGGAATAGGCAGGAAAACTGTTCTCCACTGGCGCTGCAGTCGGCTGCTGCGCCTCCTCTGGCTGCAGCTCATCAGGGAAGTCGTCTGTCATCGTTCCTATATCGCCGCGGGTATCGGGCGTTTGGGTTTGGATATCTCGAAGCAGAGGCGCCAGTACCTCGTTCTTGATTTCCTCAAGATCGTCCACCTCCTCCGTTTGGGTCTCCATGTCCAGTTTCTGGCCCTGCAGCTGCATATTCGAGTACCCCACGTCCACGATGGGCAGAAAGCAAAGAATATGCTCTTCAGGCTCCGGCTCCATCGGAGGCTCAGTGGTCACTTCAGCTTCCGACTTCGTAGGAAGCGTTTCAGGCTGCGGATTTCGCTTTTTCCATGCGGCCAACGTGGGTATGGCCACCTTGTCGGATTCCTCCTGCTCCACAAAGTGATTCTTGCGACGCATGTGCGTCCGCAGACCGGCCTTGCTGTTGTAGGTCAGCTCGCAGACGGGACACTTGTGCTCGGAGCATTGGTGCTTCTCCAGGTGCCGCTGCAACAGGAACTTCTCGCTGCACTCCTGGCACTTGAAATTCTTGTCCAGATGGCTCTTCTGATAGTGCTGACGCAGCAGGCGCAGGCTGCTAAAGCTCCGGGTTCCCTTAGTGAGCTCATGGTAGATGCACTTATCCAAGGGACAATGAAATTCGGTTATTTTTCCGTTGGGCTCAGGTGGTATGACCACCTTGTGGCGCTGGCGCAGGTGCAGCTGGTAGTGGCTCTGATTGCCAAACACCAGGTTGGGGCATCTCTCACACCTGTGCTCCCGGATGGGCAGCAATTCCCGAATTTCGGGCGTATATTTTGTTTTCATTTTAAACTGCAGTTAGGGATGGCCATTTCTGTTTTGGCTGCTTATCGATAGTTGCGATAACTTTGTTCGGCTTCTACGTTCGTCCCGCATGCGGTCACACAAGCTGTGGATTTTTTCAACTACCCAAGCACGGTCCCACTATAAATTATTATATTATTATTATAACGTCTCGCTCTCGCTTAAAATATTCGAGGTAACGATCTCGCTTTCGAAAGAATATCTGTGCGCAGGTGTATCAAGGCCGTAAAAACGCCTTAATAAGGGCAGCTAAAAAAAAACGACGGTCTACGCTAGAAAAATCTATTATCTCTTCCAAAGATAAATTACCTGTGTATGTAGTTGTGTATGTGCATGGGAGTGTGCGGTTTCGAACGAAAATATCCATTATAAATTAGCACAAATTAAATTGGCTGCTGGCGTCACGGTTCTCGGTATGCGCGTGCATGTGCGATTGTGGTGAATGATGATGTCCTTTAAGTGTAAAGTGAAAGCAACAATTGCGACACGACGCAGCCTCTTCTAGAGCAACACACACAAACACACACACACACACCTGTAAACCGCCATCACACCTCTGCTCTTGTTTCCCCCCTCTTCATCATCCGCCCCCGCGAGCGTCCTTCCCGCCCACGAACACGTTTATTTTTGGCGCGACTACGTCATCTGTGGCATCGGCCAAAAAACATCTGGTGTGAAGATATTACGCACACACACAAGCATACAGCACACGCGATGTACACATCATTGGAAACAACATCATCACCGTTATGAGAGAAGTTGCGGGGCAGGTTCTGTTTCCAGAAAACAGTTCCAAAGGGCGGCTCCAAGGTCGCAAAGGGATAAACTTTAATAATATTAGGAACCTTAAATCTATTTTACAAATTTAACATAATATTGGAGTAGTTTGGAAGTCCGTTTGCTCTAAAGTCCCTAACTTTATCATGCAGTACCTAGTTTTCTTTTCGAAACGTGCTTTCCTACACATAACTCTAAAATATTTCATGGTTTTGAAATTATAAAATAAACACTACTATATTTTTCATTATCAGCACCCAAAAGGAAACATATGTATTTGTTGAGCTTTATAAAAGATCAGAGGTCAGAAGAACAGCTCGAACGTACGAAAACAAGTGCTTTGCAAACACTCTCGGGAAATTCCAGTAATTGTGAGCAATTTCCAACCAATTTCCATTACATTTTCCTTCAATTTGCAACAGAATGTCTTCAATTATTCTCCTTTCTGGTTCATCCAATTGTGTTTGCGGCAATTTGAGTAAATAAATAACCCCCTGCGGGATTAAAACTCGATTCACTGGCATTTACATATGCCCATCTCTTGCCGCTGTCTGTGGAAATTAACACAAAGGCTAAAATTAAATACATATTAAGGCGCTTTATTATTATTTTTTTGCTGTTTCAAATCTCTTGTGATTGAAAGAAGCTTTGAACGGCAGGCAGGCAGGCAGACCTTGTGCGCTACTCACAGAGACATACACAGCTGAATTATAATTTATAATACTCTCTCAGAGGGTAATATGTTTTTTTGGCCAAAAAGGCGGCTAAGAGAGCGGTTAAAAATTATGTTAACATACTTATGAGTAGCCTAAATAGTAAAGAAAAGTGTTACAAATGCATAAGGCGAATTGAATGCAATATTTAGAAATGATTCATCTCAATCAATAATTTATTAATTTTCTTAGTATTTTCATTCATGAAGTTGGTTAAATAAGATTAGATAAGAATTGTTTACTTATTGTATATACTCGATCGATATTTTTCTAACAAAAGCGATAACAAATAAAACGATTTTTGAAATTTTCGAAATTCTCTTAAGAACTAAGGGTTTTTGTTTGTTATTTATCAATTAACCTTAAACCAGATTAACAAAAATACCTTTAAGCTTAAAAATTAAATATATATGTTTTGAAATAATATTAAAAAAAAAACAAAATAGAACCAAAGTTATTATTAAATCTGATAAAGAAGTTTATGGCGAATATAAAACAAAATAAATATAAATACAAAAAAAGCTTAAAATACATTTACCCTCTGAAGATAAGATATGGCATTCCTGCAATTGTTTACATTTTCCAAAGCTTTTCCAAAACAAATCTCAGTATGTCCATAAACTTAATATACCCCAAAACCAGATAAGATAATCTTGACTAAAGTCAAAAATGCAAAACAAATTAAGTCTCAAGACGCACAGAGATATATATCAAACATTTTAGCTACCTAAGTGAGTTAGTTAATGTCGCCGTGCCAAGCTTTATGATTTAAATACTTCGGCTAGAGCTGGGAATTCTCGAGGCGAGGCTATCGCATTTCCTAAGCTAAGATTCAGATTTCCAAGCTTGGAGATATAATAAGAGGCGCGCACAGAGAGTCTTTTCGTCTGACGTAAGCCCTGCGGTTGCACAAACATAGGCTGGGCAACAGGCGATATGTGAGGCGGCTGCTGCTGCTGCTGGATAGGCTCCTCGTCGCAGTTTATCATTACTAGTATATGTTTTACGTCCGAAATTAGTCTGTCAAGTGGTGGAAATTAAGAAAAACTTCGCTCAGATGCTAATTCCATTAGCGCTTTCGCTTTGAACGAGTATTAACCGAATCAAAGTTGATTCATTGGAGCGCTCTCGATCTCGATCGATGCATGCATGTCGCCCACTTGGCATCTCGTATCTGTGGTGGTGATCTATCTGTAGTTATTTCCGCCAAGTGCAGCTGCTTTTTTTGCAGCCGCTTGTTGTTGGCGTTCTTGGCCAAGTCGTTGAGACCAACATCTGGTTCTCCATACATACTTCCGCCTGCAACTATGGATATCGCCGCACGGCAGCCGTAGTATGCAGGCAATCATCGGCTCCCTGAACGAATGAATGGTGAAAGTTGGCGCACTTCGGATGAGGTGCAGGTCATTGTCCATCGCAAATAATTCACTGGAAGCCCCTAGTCTGGTTTAATCGTCAAAATATGTTCGAGTTGGAACCATTTTCACCATATCTTATCGCAGCGACAAGGGCTTCCGCCGAAAAGTCAGTGACAAACTCCGATTGTTGCTCCCAATTGGTTAGATGGATGGATGTACTGTGTACTCCACGCCCTCGGTGGAATTTCAATTGCTAATTGCCATGTGACCGCCATCGCATTATTGAGCTCTGCCCCTTAGTTATGTATAAGGCAATACACTGAGGGAAACTTAAAGATTTGTTGATAAGAAGGGGTTTTGTAGGGATCTTAAAAAATACATTTTCTAAGGAGTCTTCCAGTTTTCCCTATTATTATACTATTTTAAAAGTTAAAAATATAGTTATTTGTGTTAATATTGTTTAACATTGTTCTTTTTCTATGCACAAAAATGTTTAATTCATTTTTTAAGATACTATTTTTCTAAAATATCTTATCTAATAGCAAAAACATGCTAAAATTACCTTTATTTTGATAGAATCCATTTAGAAGTAAATTAGTAAATTCACATTTGAATTCTAATCCTTAAAAATGATCTTTATTTCTTCAAAATAACCTACATTTTCCTTTGAGTGTACTACTTTTGGGTGTATCTATTTGGAGCATGTTTTGATGCCTCTCTAGAGAATCGCAATCGTGCTCCGTTCTCTAAAAGATTCGGATGCGTGCCAAAACCAAACAAAAAAAAAGAACACAGTGAATGTGACTCATGGCGGCGCCGTGGACACTGGCCACTGGGCTCTGTGCTATTTTCGGCCAACGTTTTTTAAATCAAATCAACTAGCTGCTGGTTGTTTACCTTTCTGAACTGATTTATTCGTGCATATGTACCTTATTTTTGAGTTCAACCGTCGTAAACTCTTCGAACTTCAACTCAAAGCTTGTAAGAAGAATTAAATTCAAAGAATTTTATATTCTAGATAGGTTTTCCTTTATCTTTTTGTATGTATCTTTTAATCAAAGGAAAGAGCATTAATTTATATTTTCCATTGTTGACCCATTAAAAATTCGGTGTATTTTTCCAGTCGGGGAATTCCCATTAAATTTAATTATTTGTGCTGACAATAAAGCTCAAATGGTTGTACAACATGGAAGCAATAATAATAACTGGAGTGAATTGGTGCTTGATTTCGATTGCGTTAGTACTTGTATTGTTGTAAAAGTAATTTTTAATTATTTTTCTAAAAATGAACATTCTATTTCAACTTTATATTTGTTTAAAGCTCAGCTCTGAAGTCATGATATAACCTGATGAAGTTATTTTTATTTAATAACTCTTAACTAAAGTCTAAATCATGGTTGGGCACCGAACTTCAAGGTGGGAGCTGTGCCTTACAGGCATGTGTGTGTTTTGTTTTTATAATCCTTGATGATTTGTAGATTTCATACCCTTCATAGCGGAATACTTTTACCAAAAAACTAGGCAAAATTATGATTTTCCCAGCAAGATATAGAGTCTAAATCTTAAAAATGAAAACAGTATTTTTTAAAAAGAAAAACCTTCTCTTCTACTTCCAGCTTTAACATAACCTTCAAGTGCATTTAGTAGCGCCAGCCTAAGCCCCAGCCATAATGAGTAAACCAGGCAGTGCTCCGCCACAGTTCACCTATGTGCCGCCACCGTCGGCGCCCCCGTCGTACCAGGAGGCGGTGGGTGGCGTGAAGCCTGTGGGCCCATACACGCCTGTTGTGGCGCCCGCCACCACCAACACAACGATTGTGACGACATTGGTGCCCATTAGCCGCTCCTCGACACACATGATCTGTCCGTCGTGTCACGCCGAGATTGAGACGACCACGCGCACCGAGCCCGGAATGATTGCCTATTTGTCTGGATTTTTGATTGCCCTATTCGGGTGAGTTTTATTCAAGGAGAGAGAGAGATTCGCCTGCTATATCCCTTTATTCCCTCTACAGCTGCTGGCTGGGATGCTGCCTGATACCTTGCTGCATCGATGACTGCATGGACGTGCATCACTCGTGCCCCAACTGCCGGGCGTATTTGGGGCGCTACCGGCGATAGGATCCTGTTCGGTTCGATGGCAGTTCCGTGGTGTAATTACTTTAAGCAAGCGTTTTGCCTTTATTTATTTAATTGTAGTAATGTCATTTGGATTCCACGCAGCGGCAGCAGGTGGAACGAGCCAAGGCTTCCCTTAATCTAACGCTAACTTGCTAAATTTTTGCTCAGTGCGTCTTACCCTCCCGCAGCCGGTGTTTGTTTTTTGAACGGTTCGCCCCCTACTTTTCTCTAACTGTTATATTTGTACGTTTCTGCCACGCTAAAGATAGTTATATATACATACGTGTACATTAAACGATCCAGGACAACACCTACGACGAAAATGAAATAATAAATCCGCTTTTGTACGTAGTACTCACATACAAATATGTACTAGCACCTGCCTGCTGGGTCCATTATGAGGCGGGGAGGAGCGCTTGGATACACTTGCACAAATTGTAAATCGATCTAAGTTCAGCCCCAAGTTTTCTTCGCGCACATCGATTGATATATATTATATACATACATACATATATATATGTATATATTTGATAAATAATATGTGTAGTCGTTTGAATAAAAAGACACAAGATACAACATATTTTTGTAACAATTTGTAAAGGAATCTTCGGCAAATGTGCATAATTTGTATGCGGTAAAAGCTAATCTGTGTAATGATTAATCACCAAAACTATATAATTGACTTTTTATTTTTAAATAAAACATAAAATGTGACTAAAATTGTGAAATTGCAATTAATTCGATTAAGTTGTGTGGGGAAAAAAACAACTTAAGAGAGAGCAAAAAGAGAGGTATGCATGCAAGGTGTAAAGCATACTTTTGGGCTGTTTGCATGCATTTATAAAGCATACTTTTGGGCGGTACATTTGCGGTGACGATGCATCGATCTGTGGGCTGACGTCATTGAACATCCGACATCAGAAAGCTTTTATTAATTCTTTGAATGTATTCCAGCGAAGAGAGCTTTCTGCTACTCTCTGCGCGCCTGGTCCATGACGCCATTAATTTCATTATTTTTACTCCCAAAAGTAAATTGGGACGTTGTTGTTGCCTTACAACAACCACATTTTGAAAACAACAATATTTTTTACAACAACAACAATTTTGAACAACAATTTCTCAAATTCGCTGAGCAAATTTTCCGTTTCTCCGATTTGGGTAACAGGCGCGCAGAAGGCAGCAGCAGCAGAACGACGATGCGTTTATTTGT
>JAEIIU010055597.1:0-48560 GCA_018874675.1 Drosophila baimaii | reverse complement strand
AAGTAACAAATTATCTGCAAGGGTAGATAAACTTCGGCTCCGCCCGAAGTTAGCTTTTCTTACTTGTTTTTGATAATATCGATTATATTGATATTTTCCTATTAGTATTAAATAAATATACGATATTTTCCAATTCATATTAACCGAGGTATTTATGTCGCTATATCATATCATACCTCTAACCAACATTTATACACGTGAACCCAAACCAAAAATAGCACAGTAATTTATTCTCTTATATTAATCCTGCAACTTGAGGTCAATTGAATCCCAAAAAAAGAAAGGGTTTCCACCCCACACTTCCGCCAGTTTCTCCGCCTTTTTTGTGCATGCCCAAGTGCACTTCAAGTTTGGCTTTTTGCTCACGTAATTAGCCAACACTTGTTGGCCGCCAGCGTGCCGGCAATTGCAAAGCCAGCACACAGGCACCAGGAACAGTCAGAGGCAGCGCCACCAGTGGCAGTGGCAACAAAGGTAGGGCTAAGGCGAACCAAGGCATTAGCAGGTGTAATTTGTTGAACTCAATTTGCTTGCCTCCAGTCGGCTGGCTCCACCTGAGCCAAGAGGGTAGTGTGTGTGTGTCTGTGTGAGGGGGGTCACGTTATTTATGGCATCAAAAAAAAAAAAGGAAAAAAAATATAAAGGTAGAAACGAAATTAAAGTTTCTTTAGATTTCCAGCCATGGCGTGCAGGATTGCCATTTCCCCCCAAAAATAAATTGCATTTCTTTGGCTGCGAAAATAGAAACGAGAAAGAAAAGTTCAAAATTTACAATTTTAATTAACTAGCATTTTGGCCACTAATTTGGATGCGAATACGTCAACTTAATCAAGACGATAATCAGCCGCAGAACCTGCAACACAGAATGCATTCAAGGGTGGAAAAATATATAGTTTAAGCTCACGCCACGAAAAAGGAAAATAAAGTTAGAAGAGAGTCCATTTAAGGTAAAATCAGATCCTGCCAAAGTCATGTTGGGTTCCTTTTTTTTTAATTTTTTACCATTTGACTTTACCAGTTTACCGCCAGCTGGGTGTTAAATGTTTAATTAATTGATTTTTTCCGGGCTATATTTTATTAAAACTGCGTAAACACCACTCGCTCGCTCGCACAATCCACACTCCCTCGGGTTGAGTTGCGAAATGAGCAGCCAATATATATACACATATGTTATATATGTTCACCCCGGCAATGGGTGATTTATAAAAAATGCAAAAGGTGTCCTGCCAACGATGTAAAATGGTACAAAATGAAAGATAAATATTTTCTGGTTCAGGGTGCTGAAGTGGCATTGAACTTCAGGATATTTACTAAACCAAAAGGCTTAAATAATCACAAAAAACTTAAATTAAATCGATAAAATTAAGCCCTAGCTCAGAATTGAGGAATCGAGGCTCGCTTTCACGAAACCAAACCTCTTCTATTGGTTTTCCAAGCCGGTTATTATCCTCATTAAATGCATATGCTGATCGGGAGCTTAATCACTCGTTGTTGGGTTGACCACAAAGCATCGCCTACGCTGGCATTTGCCCCTTTCTTGTTTCCTCATTAAACATTCGATTTGGTTTGCAAATGGCCCCGTTCCTGCATTTTCCCTGCCCAGAGGTACACTTCACTTCGAAGACTGAAAAGGAGCTCCTCCTCGTCAGTAGTCGTTGGTTGTTCAATTGGAAAATGCCGGTGAATTTATGCAGGGTTTGGTGAACACTTTGGCCTTCTTTGTCTGCCAGGACACGCACAGCATTGTGTTGTCGATATCCTACGTTTCATCATCCTGGCTCAAACCTCAATTCACACAACTCATTTATCGCACTTGTTCCAGATGCTGTGGTGGTTGAGTGGTGTCCACAGGACCGAGTAGAATTCCATTGAACTCAAAATAATCATTAAACGAAATATCGATTAAAAGTTTATCCTTTAAGAAATCAAAACGAAATAAATAAGAATAATTGTAGTACTGTGAGATATAATATATATATAACATGGCCAAGTCAGGCGAAGCCACAATCCTAGGGCCATGGAAAAGTTCATTGTCAGCTTGGGGAAGGTCGAAAACTTCCTTGTAGCAAAGTCTCGGAAAATATTTTTGACTGCTGCCAAAGCGCCTGCAGGTAGGCAACAATTTCGTTAATGATACACAAACACGACACGCCCATAGCAAGAGGACGGGACACGAAAAAGCGCTTTACTTGATAATTATACCCGCCACTCGGAAAAGAAAAAAGGGTCTACGGGTTGTCTGAAAATGAGACAGTCAACATGAAAACTTTTTGCAGTTTAAATATATGGGTAAAAGCAAAGAAAAATAATACTTTGCTATTAACAAATTAAATTCTGCAGGGTTAAAATCCATTATATATATATTTAAAAGGTGCTAGTTAGAGGTAGGGTTAGACAAGACCTTCCATTGGAAATACATAATATACCTATATATATGACAGATCAATAGAAAATTTGTTTATGTATATTTTTGCATTTACTTATTAATATCATATATGTTTAGTTACAATATTTTAACAGCTGTAAAGCACATGAACCCCTATTCGCAGGGGACCTAATTCAGGGACCTCCCTTAAAGTATGCAATATATTTTATGCAAAACTAGACCGGGTATTTCAGAGTCGAGCTATTGATTCTTTTATCAAAATTAAATATAAATGACAGCCAGAAGGCAAACACTGGATTACATTCTGCCTCCGCAGCAATTTACATTTAAATATTTGCGCTCAATTAATATTTGCTATAATTTTCGGCACAACATTCCCCACTCGGAACATTCCAAAATTTGGCAAAACACACATATGCATAAACTAAACCAAATACGTAATATTTGTTGTATAAATAAAGGATGAGTATCACATTTTTCGGCGCAAACTAAAAGCAAAAAAATAATATTTATTAACAAGC
Organism: Drosophila baimaii; assembly: GCA_018874675.1. Taxonomy (NCBI): domain Eukaryota; kingdom Metazoa; phylum Arthropoda; class Insecta; order Diptera; family Drosophilidae; genus Drosophila; species Drosophila baimaii. The sequence continues at coordinate 45,653 of JAEIIU010055597.1, read as the reverse complement.
ACAACGAACACAAATAACAGCCGCTGTATTTCAACTGCAAATTAATAAATTTCACAGTTAATTGCATTCTAAAACATGTCTGTGTCTATGTGTGCGCGCGCCTGCTATGCGTGTTAATTACCAGAGAAATAATGAAAACTACAAGTTTACAACCTACCCCTAGCTTCATGTAATTGTTTTGTTAATTCATTTAAATTTACGCTCGAACAGTTGGCCGCACACAACAGGGTCAGGAACATGTTAAAAATATATGCCAGGACAATAAACTAAATTAAATACAAGACAGCCAGAACACAATTAAAAGACAAGCCAATTATGTGGGTAAGAAGAGATATATTTACAATTGCATTTGGCCTGAAGCTAGATGTGGCCAAAGCAATTCCAATTATAAGTGTTAATAAACTTCCAAGCTAATAGCATATAAATTCCCATTATTTGTGGCGAAAGTTTAAATCATTTCAAGAACAACTTAAAATCCTCTGTAAAGCTGTCACAATAAATGCAGCGAAAAACTGTGCAAATTAGTTGCCAACTAACAGAAATTTTAAATATTTTAACACACACACACACGGAAGCCCGGTGAAGAGAGAGAGTTTTACAATTGCAATGGCTTGCAGGGAATATTTCAAATGATTTGTCATGTCCGAGTGCAAACACTTCCGGCCGTAATGGTGACACAATGCTGGGGCGGTTGGGGAGGGGAGCGGTACGCCGGAAATGTCATGCAACAATTTTCCGCCACTATGGGAAAAGTTGCCGTCGCTGCTGCTTTCGCTGCTCGTCTAAATGGGAGCAAGTTGTGCATTTGCCTTTTAATATTTATTGGGTTGCACACAGGTGCTGCACACGGCCCCAGGACCCAGGAATCACAGGATTCAGAACCCAGAACCACCAACTGCATGCAGTCACTCGCTGAATGAACAGTCTCATTGTTTGTTTTTTTGAAGAGCAGGCACTAAATATTTCAATTGGTGAACATTTATGCAAAACAGATAGTCAGAACGAGGGAAGTAGTGGCTTTGACCTCTCTCTATGGAGGTCATCCAAGCCTCTACGCACTTGTTAAGCCATGTCAGGAGCTATGTGAACTACTGAGTGGCATTTTCATTTGGAATAATGCTTAATTGGTAAGCAGTATTACTTAAAATATTATTTATTTAGTTGAGAAAGGAACAAAATCATGAAAAGTGTATACTAAATACGTATACTTAATACGTATACCTAATACGTATACTTAATACGTATACTTAATACATATACTTAAGACATATACACTTTTCTTATATACTTAATAGGTACTTACTTAATATAAACAATTTTCTTAATTATATTTGATACGTATACTTAATACGTATACGCTTTTCTTAACCACATATTACGTATACGCAATTTACTAAAAATAAAACTCTTTTTTTCTTAACCCCTTCCAGGAGGCCTGCCAGAATTACATTCGCATCATGGTGGTGCCATCGCCGGGTCGCCTCTTCGTTTGCGGCACCAACTCCTTCCGGCCCATGTGCAACACGTACCTCATCAGCGACAGCAACTACACCCTGGAGACCACCAAAAATGGCCAGGCTGTGTGCCCCTACGATCCACGTCACAACTCCACCTCAGTGCTGGCTGGTAAGTGTCCCATTCAACCAGTTATTGAATTTCTAAAGTCAAAAACTACCCATAAGATCCATAAAAAAATGCAGTATCGGCAATAAGCATTTTCATAGCACTTTATGAACTGACAGCCGTGTTTTTGATGATTTGGAAGTGGGTCATCATTTTTTATACCGCTTTGCAATTCTACAAAAATATTATACCTGCTAAGTAGTTTGATTTTATATGCCATGCCATCTTAAGGGGCATAAATGGGGTTTAATGGGGCAAAAGTGGTATTGAATTTTACGTTATTTTTGGAAATTTGAGTGATAAACTGCATAGCCATTAAAGCAAGCATTAAAAATAGCAGAAAATACTTCAAATTTAAAAACTTAAAGCTCAGAAAAGTAGCGAAAAAATTGTTTTATACAACCGAAAACCGAGACCGACTTTTTCTAGTGAACTTTTTACACCCCACCCCACCCCACACAAGCATCCATTTGCCTCTGTTCTGTGTCCTTTTCATGTGTACTCCTTGTTTTGTTGTTATGCGGTCCGAATAATTTATTGTGGACGACCATTTTGTATGCGAATTGTCCATTTTGTTGTGCCTGTTATCGCCATTTGCAATACGAGAGCAAAAATGCAAGGAATTCAGCCCGAGCGAGTTCTGTGCCAAAGAGGACTCATCGCATTGCCTTCCTGCCATGTAAATCGGCTGAAAATTGTCATTCATCATGCAATACCTCTCTTACGTGATCACTCCACCTCTTGCTCTATTTATTTTTTGCACTTTTGACTTCATGAACATGAAGAAGGAGGAGGAGGATGAGGAGAGGGTCGCATGATACATTTTTAGTATTATTTTGCGGCTGGCAACCTGCAAATTATGTGAGAAATGTATTTCAGCTCTCATGGGCCAACATAACTGATAAAAGATTTCGAAATTCTTTATATATAAACGAGATATGATTGATATTTATGACCCCCACTACACCAGGTGTGTTAAGTGACCTGATTCAGGGCACAGAAAATGGGAATTAAATCAAACTTTTATAAGGTTTAATATTTTAAAAATGCATTTAATATAAATACCTTTAAAACTTTTCCTAGTTCTTTGTAATTTATACATTTTAACATGTAACTTTATAAATAACTAAGACCTTCTGAAGACTCTGTATCTAAATTTGAGTAGCAGCACCCAATGCAGCTTTATTTTCCGGTAACTTCCTAGGCAACCAGAAGCTCAGCCAATAAACAAGCGCATTTGCTGGCTGCATCCTGCGGGCAATATCTTGGTCCGTGCACCACTCTTATTCTCTCTGTCTCTCTCTCTCTCTGCCCGGTGAAAAGTGGCCAGCAAAGTCATAGTTTTGATAATATTTCCACTTGGCACCCATAAATCGACATTCTTTGCCGCCATGTTGTGAAGTTTTCGCGATGTGATTTGTTTGCATTTCATTGTCTGCAGCCACCGAAAACTTTGCCAGGGCGCACACAGGACGACAAGGATAGCGAGCGAGTGTGTGTGTGTGAGAGTGAGCGGTGAATAGATATAATATCGATAAACGTTTATAACTAACTTGAGAGCGTGTGTGTGTGTGTGTGTGCGCGCTCGCCCGTGTGGCTCCATCCGTGTGAGAGGTTTCCAAGTGTTGCCACCAACTTCCGCCGGATGCAGCTGTGTGGGGGGTACCGTATACGCTTGTGTGTGTCTGTGTGTGTGTGTGTGTGTTCGTTGGCATCTCGCCCACTTTCCGTGACCCCCACAACACCCTGTGAGCCCCCACCAATGTGGGTCATAAGAGTTTATCATCAACAAGCTGCCACATCCTGGCCAAAAAAGAACCAGCCAAACCTGAAGCTGTTGTCAGCCGCCATTTTCTTTATTGCTTGCAGCCATTTATGCACCCATTACGTTTCACACCTCTAGGGTATATCGGTTTGGTGTAGTGATATCGGAAATATCGATAAATTTATAAGGTTTTTTGCATTTTTCTGCTGTTAAGAATTTTTTGATTTTATCGATATTATTCAGTGTTCTCTTGATCGATAGATTGAACGACATATCGTTTTCATGCACTAGTGTTATCGATACTTAAGAAACAAAGGAATATATTTAATATTTAAATATTTATCGATTCCGAAAACCATTTAAATATTAGAAGTTATAATGTATCGCTTCCAAAACAAGATATAAATATTTTAATATTGTTCCTTTACGAGGTAAACGAAATGTCGCAAACCCCCGCATTTTTTCTATATTTTTTCCAAGGTTCCCTGGTCCCTTCTACTTTGTTCTTATTCCACTTTGATTTCCCTTCATGGTGCTAATATTAAATCGACATTTTTACATACACTCTCCCCCCGGTCCCCGCACACCCACCGGCGTCTTTAGTCATTTGCTGGCTGTCAGTTTTCCAGCGCTCGCCTTGCCAGGATTTAAGGATATTCTGGCCGGAGTTGGGGCCTTGGTTAGCCCGGGCCATGTTGTTTAGATTACAAATTGCCCCGGACAGAGGCGTCGCATAAAAACCCCCCTTCCTCTGCCCCAACTAAACAACAACAATGGACGGGAGGGAGTCTAGGAAAGTTCCAACTCACAAACACAAAAAAAGAAAAATACAAAAAAATGCCGAAAAAAGTCGCCGAAAAAACCAGAACAAGCTGAAAAATGTTATCAATTCAGTTTTTATTCGTGACAGGGCGTTGATGCCATGGGTTGACGTGGGCGTGGTCGGTCGGTAACTGGCACAAAAGTTTCCATCCCCCCACTTCCCCATTTATCCCGATATCGTTCCGTCCTAGCCCAGTTTTTCTAACGCTTTGCACAAAAAGTTCGTGGACAACATTTTTGTGCCAATTTCGTTGTAAAAATATTGTTGTAACCATGATGAAGTTTTCAATTGCTTTTTCCACCAATATACGACATCAGGCCAACTCAACTCAACTCAACTCAACTCCCCGTCCATCGTCCTTCAATATGGCGGAAGGAATCTATTTTCGTTCGATTTAAAAAGTGCATGTGAAATAAATTTCTATAGCTGACAGTGTCAAACCATTGAGAGCAGGTCAGAGAGCATAGAACTTTACAAATAAAAAAATTAAGCCCGCCAAAGGAGAGGAAGGAACAGAAAAAATAGAAAAACGGAAACGCCATTTCGACGAGGTGCTGGAGGGGAAACACGTATTAGACGGCTTTTTCGTTTAATTTGTTAAATGTTTTCATTGGAAATTAAGATTTTAGGGGAAGGGAATACACTGGCACAGTGGTTCCAAGAGGAAGAGTGTTTGTAATTACGAAACTTGTAAAAAGAATATGTAATACAACATACACATAAATACTTATTGAAAAAAAGACATAAAAGTTACAAATACCATTTCTATCTTCTTATATTTATTATATACAAAATACCCTTAACCTCTTAGCAAAGTGTCAAAGGGTTTTCGATAGCTTCCAATTTATTCAAATATTGATCCCTTAAGACTTTTCCAAAATCTTCCCTCAACACCCTCAAATATTTTACAAGACATTATTTTGTGTTAACCAAACCCTCGTTTTTCGGAAAATTCGTGGCTTTGAATATTAAACTAGAGGGCCACGTAGATTGTGTAGCCTTTGTGGCACTTGAAAATATGGCTTAAATGTCTTACCAATTCGCACACGCCTCAGGAAACAATGCGAAGAATAGTAATAAATAATTTATAACTGCGCATTTGCCACATTAATCACGAGCCAACGCTGCTGGCGGCGGCGGCGGCGACGGAGGACTGAAGGAAAAAAGCCGAAAATGGCCAACAGCGGCCAAATCCCTTGCCGGCAAAGTTTGTCCCGCTCCCAAAGGCCGACGCATATTAATTTCGGCACACTCAGGACCCTGGGAGAAGCAGCCGCTGCCGCGCCGTCAACCCCTCCAGTTTCCTTCGAATTTCCCCCTCACACGACCGACCGTAAATTCTCAGGCACAGCGAAGCGTACAAATTGCCATCACTTGCGTTCAATTTTAGACTTTTCCAAGCAAATGCACAAACGCGATTAAAATGCTGACGAATGGCGGGGATACGGAACACGGGGAGGCAGGGACCAGGGGCTAGAGAGGACACAGGGGTCCCCGGACATTGGCGACAGCGGAAAATGTCAAGGACTCGGCAGGACATCGCGTAGACTGTGAACCAGGAACACACGGCTGAAAAACAGGTCCAAGCTGCATTTGCATATCCGCACAGACCGCTTCAATTTCACACCGTGTTGGCATTTTCATCCTTTACGAATCCTGCATATCCAACATCCCTCCTCCCCCCCTCCGCGTTGGTGTATTTCGTTGAATTTTTTGGGGACATTTTTCGGCATTTAAAGCATCGATTCTATAGGAGATATAAGGTTTTGTTTGGAAATCGTGGCATACTAATTTTATGTTTTCTTTAAAATAAAATTTTTGTTTGTCAAAAATAATTTATTTTTCTATATATTTACTTAGTATTAAGCATCAATATATGCTTACAATTAATATACAATTAATAGAGCTTATCTAAACCAAAATTGTTCAAGAATAATTTGTATTCTTAAATTAAAAATATCATATGCAGCTTATGATTATCTATCAATAAGATTTTTCTAATTTTGATTCTGATTGGGAACGATAACCGGAAATGAACAGAGAATTCACATTATCTTAGATCGTGTTCGATCAACATCCTCGATAGTATAGTGGTTAGTATCCCCGCCTGTCACGCGGGAGACCGGGGTTCAATTCCCCGTCGGGGAGATGGAGTAGGATTTTTTTTTTCCACTTAGTTACTTATTTTATAACAACTTTTTTTTGTATAATTAAACCACCTGTTCACTTCTTAGTTAGTATAAGATTGGAATTACATAAATAGAAGCTCCAAATTATTATAAAATATCGTAAAACTTAACAATTTACCTAATTCGCTAATATTAAAAATTATGAGTAAACTGAGAAAAGAATTTATATATAAAGTTAGGATATATAAAAATAATCATATCCATCTCCCCGACGGGGAATTGAACCCCGGTCTCCCGCGTGACAGGCGGGGATACTAACCACTATACTATCGAGGATGCTGCTAGCTCTCTATCAAATTGATGTCTTACGACCCCGATTAGAATCGCCCTCTGCTGGCCTAATTTATTTATTTAATAATTAAGGGCCACTTTGCCGCATCATTTGCTTTTTATAAGCATTGTTGTTGCTGCTGCTGCTGATGCTGCTGTTTGGGGGTCGTTTGACCGTGCCCGACCGTGCTCGTTAAAAAGTAAAGGAGAACTAATTTATTTTAGCCAACTTAAATTGGCTTAGGCGAATGACCAGAAGAAAACAAATGGCGCGTTATCTGAAAACCAAAGCCCGCTGAAAGGATGGCCCTGGTCACAGTGCGGGCGTGCAATGCAAAATGAGAACAACAGCGGCAACTACGGCCACTACGGCAGCAAAAAAAAAATAAAAATAACAACTATCAGTTTCATTAAAACAATGAAATCTACTAAGAGCCAAAAGTTTAAATGAGCGTCTAACAACTGCAAAAGGATAAAAGGACACCAGCACCATACACACACACACACACACATACACATCCAGAAGGGCCCTCGTAAGAGCTCGTGAAAAAAAAACGAGCCAGAAAGCGTCTGCAGTAAAATATGTACTCGAAAACAAAGTCCAAACAATAAACCAAATGGCGAAAAACAGAAAAAGCAAAACATTTAAGAAAAAAACAAAGTAAAGGGACCAAACAAGCACACAGCTTGTGACCCTTTTTAGCGAGCCCTTCGCCGGTTTTCTTTGGCCATTCTTTACTTAAGACAAAAAAAAAACAAGAAGGAAAAAACATTACAAGAAACAATTAGCTGCTGAAAATGGGGGCAGCAGGACAGCAGCTCTTCTTTTCGGAGTTCAGCTGATCCCTGAAATATGGGAGAAGTTTAAGTGACAAGTCGTTGGCTGTGTATTCGTAAGGTGTACTACGACCCTTGAGTCGATGTGTATAATTAAAAAGAGTCCCTTAATTACAGACATTGCTTTCAAGTCTTAAGTAACTCATAAATCAAATAATTAAAACTCATTAAGGAGGTTATTTCGGAAGGAAAAGTTGGGTGATAATATATATTTAATGTTCTCAAATACTGAAAAAGAACGAAAGTCAATATATAAGAAATGATTCTAGCAAGCTTATCAAATGTATGTTTAACTTTAGATTACTTCTTGTTGGTGTTCAGTCTCTCTGGCAAATTTTCCCAAATCGAAAATGGAGAAGCCTTGCCTTAGTCTCTGTATCCGCCAGTTATCGCTCCATTTTCTCTCTTCCTTTCTGTTAATCTCGCTTCCTTTCTGAATTGCCAATTAAAAAGCCAAGCCAATGGAAATCCCCCTCATGTGATAGAATTCTAAAAGGGAACAACCTCTGTATCTAATACTAATTACGGTACCATCTTTCAGTAAGAATATTAGATTAATGAGGAGAATGGCCCAGTTAAGGGCAAAAGCGAGAAACTCATAGCAGTTTGAATTACGAGCCGAATTTTAACAGGATGCTGTTGCCTTTCCTGCTGGTTTTCAGGACGAAACAAAATCGAATACAAGAAGAGATACTTAAGCGGAACTTCTCCTTGAGTTATAGAAACTTATTAGGAACCCAAGACTCAAATTCTTTTTAAAATTTACTCAAGCATGCCAAAAAAAAAAGACAAAGAAAATAATTGAAGACATTTTTTTCCCCACTTGCAAGTGCAACTTCTGCTCTCTTAGTTGCCAGTGGCATATTCGCTGCCAAATCTGTGTGAGCCATTTAACCGCAGATACATACATTAAAAACGCTCCAAGAAATCCACCAAGCCCAAGCAGGCAGGCCATTGGCAAGCTTAAGCTGGGAAACATTGGCCCCAGGCCATTACTTGAATATCCATTTTCTGGGGGTAAGACAGGAAGCAACATTAGCTTTTAATTCGATCGTTTCTAAGCGCGCAGTGCCAGAGATTCCAGATTTCCCAAAGGCAGATGCATCTGGTGATGCAAATCTAGTTAAAGTGGCAAGCCGAGAAGGGGCAGCAAGCAGGAGCTGATAATTGTGGTGCGCCAATAAAAAGAGAATTAAGCTAATTGCCAAATTTTCAAAATCCCCCCCCACCCCAAAAAAAGCCAAACAGAAATAGGAAACTCTTGCTGGCAGAACAAAGATGGCAAAAAAAAAAAGAATAATAAAAGTGGAGCAAACGTAATGCGAATCTGCTGCAAGGGGGCGGCGCGCACATGTTTCCAAAAACTTTTCTTCAATTCCCCTCCCCCAAATGGCACCCACTCCCAGCACTTTTCCAACGTCTGCATTTCCATTGGACGAGTACAAGTACAAGTGAAATGTAATTAGAGCCAAAAATTGATAACACACAGAAAAATGGCAGAAAGAAAATTGTCTGCTCACTGGGCCCTCAGCCAGCGAGTGTAATTAAAGCCTTGGACTCAAACGATATTGTAGCTGCACGTCGAGGTCAGGCTTAAGATGGGCTTTCATGGCTTTGCAAGTAGGTCAGCAGCCGGATGTCGTAATTATCTTAATTGATAGGTGGCATACGCTCTCGAAAAGCAAGTTTTGGTTGGAAGAGGGAAAGATATATGTGGGTAACTGGGACATGTGATAGGAAGCTAAGTAAACATTAATTTAATATATATTTATGGAAGACTTTGTAAGAAAGACTTCGCCGCTAATGGAATTTCTTTCCTAACGGAACAAAAAGTCCAATCAAGCACACGAAAGTAAAGGGAATCGAAACATTTTTACCCTCTGGCCTAAAAAAAAACATTATCACTGCGAGGTTAATGCGAAGAGTGCCTCTAAAATTCTCAAGTCAGGAATTTAGTGTATGCAACAGGTTCCTGTACAGTCTCTGTCGCTTCCCCTACGAAAGCTCATCAGCTATACATTTCTGAATGAGTACGGAAATAACTATTTATATGGAATTATAACTAATAATGATTATTATTATTATTATTATTAATTATTATAATATGGAAATATAACAAATAAGCCTAAAAAACTATAAGCAGCCCAATTACAGCTACGTAAAATTACTCCCTACTTAAATCTATAACTACATAAAATGTATTTACAAAAGATAAGACCAACCTGCACGAACACTATCCCCCAAACTTGGCACTTTCCTGGTCATTTCCATCAAATTAAGCAATTTACCACCGGATTGCTAACCCAGCTGACGATTGCTTTCGGAATGGCTATGCTGAAATACATTGAAGTGCATAATGAAAACGTACACGGAGCGTAATTACTCCTAAGCGGGCTATTTAACCAAGGGCCTTACGCTCTCGACTCACGCAGGCATGAATGTATGTTCGTATGTATGAACGTTATTCAAGGCATTAAGTAGGGGCCAAAAAACAATGTTTACGCCTAGACCCTGAAAAAAAAGGAAATTACAAGTGTGCACCGCGCACACCACACACACACACACACACGCGCGCTCGTGTTAGATATGAAATATTTAAAACACAACGTTTCGGTAATAAAGCTCGGCCCCAGTCTCTGGCTCCATTCCCGTCGTTGCCCTCGTTATTTCCAGCCCTCAGTCCCTCCTCTGTCCGTTCTGTCATTGAAAATGAGTGTAATTTATGTATTAGCATGTGCCAGAGTGTGTGTATATCCGAGTGTGTGTGTGTGTGTGTGCCAGCCGCATAATAAAACATGCAAAAATATGCAAATTGCCGCAGTCAACGCGATGAACTTTCATTACGCCTTGTTCTCGTCACTCTAAAGACCATTTTCCGTTTCCACCCGACCACCCTCCATATCCATTCATCCTTCCGCCTGGCCAGGCAGCTCGGGAAAATCGATTAAATCACTTAAAGAGTTTATCGAACTTTATGCCACAGTCAGAGAAACAGCGAAATCGCTTCAAAAATAGCTCAAAAGACCCCTCAAGACCCCCCTTTGTGAGAAGCGCGGAGAGAGGTCTTTCGGGGCGAGAAAGAGACAAAAAATAGACACGGACGATATGCATAATTTTTGCACGCTAGATTGTCATTTAAAATGAGTTAAGCCCGGCTGCAATTGCTGCAATGCGGAAAAGTTCCCTGGGCGCCTCGACCCGAGTCGGATTTGGAAGTCTAAGTCCTGGGTTCTCGTCCTGGGTCGTCGTCGTCGTCGTCGTCGTCGTCAGGTAACTGGCGTTATAATGAGCAAACAATAAAAGCAAACGTTCCTGCACGAAACAATGATGGCAGACAGAAAAGGATGGCAGGATATACACACACACACACACAAACAAAAACCAATTAGATGCAACGACGACGACGAGGACGGCGAAGGCCAAAAGTGCCAGCGCAACTTTTCGTGTCCTGTCGATGTTGCGACAGGTCCATCCAAGCTGGGTCGATGAGTCGTCAGACGACTGCTGGTGCTGGGGGGCAGGTCCTGTCCCATCCATTGTGCACCTTGTTAGCGAAAGCCAAAGAAAGCAGCCCCGTCAGAGTCAAACAAAATACAAAAAAAGTAAAAACAAGCTACTGCCAAATAAAACTAAAACAATGACTGTGTTCGGTTGCCATGCTAATTGCATTCTCATTGTTAATTACTTGCATTGAAGCAACAAATGACACTGCCAGCTTTAAATATCAGGATAAGGGTATACACAGTTTGTTGGTTTTGAAGTTTTTATTATATTTTTCAATGGCAAAAGATGCAGGAGGGGGGAGTCAGCACTTCCTTCATTAGTTTACAGCTAGATCCTATTGTAAATTTCATTATATATTACATATATACACGACTTCATGACACCTTGGCTTAGGTATACAAATACTTCACTCTTATAGGCCTGACTTCTCCCCCATGCAATGTCCTTGACTGTTTTGATTATATTTAAATTTAAATATTGCTTCACCAAACAGATTTTCAATTTTAAAGATTTTTGATTTAAAACTCCACTCCACCCTCTCATCCTGGCCATTAACTCCTCTTGGGAAATTGTTTTTATTGGCCGTTAGCCTCACCTGTCCTTCGTCTGTGTTACATCGCTTCCTCTCCCCCCTTCCGCTACCCTAATTCCGGGGGATTTTTCGGTACTTCCCCCCACGAAAATGTGAGCCGCTTTCACTTTTCACTCACCGCGTGACTTTTACAGCCTCTTAATTTAAGCACTCGCCCGTTGGAGGGCGGATGGCGGTACTCTGAATAGGAGCCTGCTGTATTCAGCGGGGGTTGGTTTTTTGGGGAAAATTAATTTGTTGCAGACGACGCTTTTAATGTGGCTTTTTGTTGAATTAATGTAGCATTCGCTAGTAGCTCGTCGCTCGTTGGGAGAGAGAGGAGGACGGACCCCCTTGGTTCTCATTTCCCGGCACACGTTCTCGTCACGTAATTCGCATTTTCCATTCCGCTTTTTCGGTGGAGCTGCCGTAATGCCACGCCCACGTGCCGGCACTGTAAATTTGATAGATTACAGGAGGCCGCGCCAGGCGGCATCGTCGTCCAGGGCCAACCCAAAAAAAACACGACCAAAAATCACAAAATGCGCTCAGCTTGGCAAGGCCATCAGCATGAAATTCTATTGAAATTGCGCCCATCCCCCGCGACCCCGTCCCTTCTTTCCAAAAAAAAAAAAACCCATAAACATGCAATTTTCGGCTATGGTTTTGCATAAATCCAAGCCAAATGATGATAACACCGAGCTGTGACCCAAAAATAACACTTTGAATGTTGACTTTTCTACTATTTAGGAATCGATATTTGAGTATTGAGTGTTTTGAGCAATCAAATATTGAGTTTACTTGCTTATTTTATAAATATTTGAAAAGGGTTTTATTAGATTTCTAGTACATATTACTTGCAGCTCCTAAGGGAATTAGCATTTTTCATAATTATGTCTATAAAGTTGTAAGCTTTTATTTGTTTACAAGAACTGCTTTCTTGTTTGCTAAGGATTTTTACATTTTTAGGCTTTTTTAGTCACTTATTAAATATTTTTTTGAGAGAGATTTCTTCAGCCTTCCCTTCGTCTGGCCTGCGGCGAATATATAGCATATCAATATTAATATCTTAGCCAGACAAACCTCCTCCAACTCTAGGCGCTGCAATTCTCTTAATATATTTGTCTGCGGATCTAAATCTTTCATTGAGCCATTGATGATTGCATTGCGTTCAAGCAGTGTGTTGTTGTGTGGTGGCTATAGGGAAAAGTGCTGGCAGTTCGATGCCGTCAGTAAAGCCATTTCCGGCCAGACAATAAACGGTCGCTTTGGCATTTCCTGTTCTGTTCCCGGCCGTTGTTGTTGTTCTGCCTTTTTCCATATTTCTTTGCCTGCTTTTATTTCATGGCACTGGAGCGGGAGCTGGAGCTGGAGCTGAAGCTGGAGCTTGACAAGGACAAAGAAAAACGCCGAAGCGGCTGTGACAGGACAGGCGCAAGCCAATCCGCTGCACAAACAGAAATCAGAACAACGAAATAAAAACAAGAAAATCTCATTTATCTTCTCTACTATATATGTGGCCGCAGGCGCATTCAATGCCATGTCAAAAGTTTTCCCCTCCACTCTCCACACCTCCGGCGAGATGTTGTTGTTGTCGTTTAGCTTAATGGAATTTGGCGCTAACATTTATCCAGACAACAGGGCGTATGTGTGTTGTATGTTGACTTGAAGCTTGATTGATAAATACTTTATAATATTCTCAATGTATTTTCATTTTGCTTTTTGTGCTGGACAATTTAATGCATAATAAGTACAAGCTGAGTGTTTAGTAAAGGAAATTGGATCGAAAATGTGCTGCTACGTGGCAGGTAGATACATAGATTGTGGCACATAATTGACGTTTATCTGTGACATTGTTTGGTGAGATTAGGCCACATTTAGGTAATGTGGCTAATGTTTTTCTTTTGTTCTTGAGCAACATGATGTAGGAGACATGTCCCTGAAAAGTTATTCAATTTTATTTGCTAATCTTTGTGGGGGGAATATCTTTTACAAATTGAAACAATGCTCAGCCACACAGCTGGATATAATATTAAAGTAACCTTTATTGTATTTCTTTTAATTGATTTAACTTTCCTTCTCTTGCAGACAATGAACTGTATTCCGGCACCGTGGCGGACTTCAGTGGCAGCGATCCGATTATTTACCGGGAGCCACTGCAGACCGAGCAGTACGATAGTCTGAGCCTCAATGGTAAGTTGGCGCAATTGTAGCCACTTGTGGTAATTGAAAACGTCAAGGATAGCGCTGTCAGGATAGCGCTCTTCCGCTTTATTAGCGCAATGCGCAATGCCCTGCCTCTTTCCGGTTGCATCTGCCCCGCATTCTGTCCCGACCCGATGTCCTGTCGAATGTCAGTTAGCGATTGCGTGCGATTGCCTTTTGCATATTTCAAGGGGTCTCGGGGCCAGCAGCCTGGCGTTGCCATGTACAAGCTTCCATTAACTGAATCTGAATCCGAATAGACGTGGCGCACGTGCTACTGTCATTTGCTGCCACCACCCCACGAAGCAGCAGAAGATGTGCGAGGTGCCCAGAAAGTCCAGACATGGACTCATAAATAATATTGAATAGCCAAGGGAAGAGGTGTCCCCTCTGCAGCGCGAACTATGACTCAGGGGGTCCTGTAAAATCTGTGAAACTTAAAAGGAAATGCAGGGACAAGTTTGTAAATTTTAAAAGTTAAAAGGTAGCAGGATTTACCAAGAAAGTAACTCTTTTGAATCTATAAATCTTAACCTATTCCCATTTTATCCTTTATATAAAAAAGATTCTTACATGTTAACCTATTTCTGAGTGCAAGTAACTTAATCTCACACACACTCTAGTCTTTCGCCAATCCTTGTTTAATGCATATCAATGAACCCATTCACATGTCCATCCATAAACTGAATATCACCGACTGATGTCACATAAAATGGCAGTAAGGACCCCTCCCCGAATGCGTGTATCACAATTTCATGAAAATTGCCGATACACGAAAAAGGAAAAGCCATAAAAATGGTTTACAATCTCGAAAACTATAAATAAATTTTGATGACTAAACTGCTTTTGCCATTTTTTCATTTCATTCTCATTTCTTTGCGTTCTTTTTTTGCAGCGCCCAACTTTGTGAGCTCATTTACGCAGGGAGATTTTGTATATTTCTTCTTTCGTGAAACCGCTGTGGAGTTTATCAACTGCGGCAAGGTGAGTAGTGCGGGTTTTTCCCATCAATTTTGAAGAGCCAAAATCAATGCCACAGGACAGAAATACAAGTACAACCAGAATCAGACAAAATAACTGCTGATGTCTGGCATTTGTCATCGGGGTCTGCCCTGCAGATTGTCGCATTTTGTGGAAAATTCTTGGCCCCCCGGCGGAGCTGAATTAATATCTTATCTGTTTGTGATCCTTTTTCAGGCGATTTATTCGCGCGTTGCCCGCGTCTGCAAGTGGGACAAGGGTGGCCCGCATCGTTTCCGCAACCGCTGGACGTCCTTCCTTAAGTCCCGCCTCAACTGCTCCATTCCGGGCGATTATCCCTTCTACTTTAATGAAATCCGTAAGTTTTTGGCCTCTTAATTTATTTATTATTATATTTAATTATTTTATTTTTTATTCGTTTTACCCATTAGAATCTGCCAGCAACCTGGTGGAGGGACAGTATGGCTCGATGAGCTCCAAGCTGATCTACGGAGTCTTCAATACGCCCGCCAACTCCATTCCTGGCTCGGCGGTTTGTGCATTTGCCCTGCAGGTGAGTCCGTCGTCCAGCTTCAGCTTCGATTGCATTGTTTCTTCAAATGGAAAATTAAATTCGTTGCCTTCCTTCCCCATCCCCATCCGCAGGACATTGCCGATACCTTTGAGGGCCAGTTCAAGGAGCAGAGCGGCATCAACTCCAACTGGCTGCCAGTAAACAATGCCAAGGTGAGTCCCACCCGCATAAGCATTAATGCTAACCCTAAACTTTCTTCAAGACGAACCGCACTTGAGCGCAGCTGTTGCCCCTGGAAAATTTATGACTTACGGCCGCCGTGCCATAAAAATGTTGAAGAGAAGTGGGGCGGCGGGACGTGGGGCAGGGAAATATGTATTCTCCGTTTGGCACAAAATTTGCATTTGCATCTCGAATGCTTTTGCCAATTTCCAACAGATGACTGCACATGTCGCCATCGATTTGTGGCTTGCCTTTATTTGCCATAAGTTGGGGAATTTGGGAAAAAGTGCCAAACGAGCATTGCATTTAATATATTTTTATCCCAAGCTGATGCTTGGGATATTTAGTATATATTTAGTTTAGTTTCTTCTGATATTATTATTATCTTCTTTGTAGGTGCCCGAACCGCGTCCTGGTTCCTGTCACAACGATTCGAGAACGCTTCCGGATCCCACACTTAACTTCATCAAAACACATTCGCTAATGGACGAGAATGTTAAGGCATTTTTCAGTCAACCGATTTTGGTCCGAACGAGCACTATGTGAGTAACTGCATTCCAGCATATTTTGTTGCTTTCCTCACTTCCGTTTCCGGTGTGGGAAGGAGAAATAGAGACTTTCTGTGGGAAATATAAATCTGCAGGGAACCAAGTGGTCAACAGTGGTCGGTTATAGAGGGTTATATTTTTGGGAAAAGTTTTTCTGGGG
Source organism: Drosophila baimaii (assembly GCA_018874675.1). Taxonomy (NCBI): domain Eukaryota; kingdom Metazoa; phylum Arthropoda; class Insecta; order Diptera; family Drosophilidae; genus Drosophila; species Drosophila baimaii. The sequence goes on along the minus strand of JAEIIU010055597.1, from coordinate 29,441 downwards.
CTATTAACAAGTTCCAAACGTGATCCTTAATTTTGTAAGCTTAAACAAAGTATTCATAAAATTGTTTTAAATAAGTACATATTATTTCTGGCTTCCTTTTTGCTTTGTAAATATGTTTTAGAATCAAAAGAGCAGAATTTTATTTTCATTTCGAATTTTTAAGGAGTATATTTCTCACTTTCACTAAATTAATTTTAATAGTTTCCTCCTTACATCACAAAACACCTGCTGTTCTAACTATTTTTCAAAAAAAAAACGAAACAAAATCCTGCCAAGAATTGACCATCATCATATGGGTTCATTCGCTCCATGTTGCAGCATCTGTTTCAGTTTATGGAAATCTGCTCTAAAGGTGTTAGTCAGCGCAAATAACCGTAAACCAAAGCAACCTGAATGGCAAGTGGTGGGAGGGGGGAGGGACTGTTACCATAAATTATTTGCCAGCGATTTCGCTCCCCCCTTTGGCCTGGGGGGAAAAATTTAAAAATTCAATTTGGCAACTTTTCCATGTAATTGAGCCACAATTACGGGGCGAAGAACCAGCGCTGAAATGTATGCTGGCATGGCGGTAAAACTTTAAAGAGGGCTAAATCATAAGCGAGCCACTGAGCATCGCTCTCGACGCTGAACAAGTGGTGCCGGTTGTGCACAGTGGTTGGGCTGACTAAAAAATGTGGAAACTTTAAAATTATAATCCCCTTGAAATTATATTTCAATGGTGAAGGCAATCCCCAGCAGTCTTTAAAATAAATTATATATAAATAATAAATTAAATTAACTTGTTCAAAATAGATAGAAAACTGATTTAAAGTTTGTTTCCGATGAGCCATAGTAGATCCATCTGTACCAGTATTTATGGATTTAAAACAAGAACTAAATGCTTTTTTTTTTAAGTAGAAAAATCATTTAATAAATATACTCCATAACCCATATATCTCCCATAGATTTAAGCTTATGCCTTCAAAGACCTTTGCAATATGTATAGGAGACCCCATTTTGGCATACAATTTTGATCCACATAAATGCGAGCACGTTTATTATTGGGCCTAGAAAAGCCACAATATTTTTGTTGTTTTTTTTTTTATTCTCCCCCCAAAAATACCATCTGAATACCGTATTGAATGTGAAGAGAGCAAGCTTAACCGCCAAGTACCTGCCGCCTCTCCAGTGGCACCACTGTATCCCTGCTCCCTGTTGGAGGTGGATGTGGTGGATGGTAATGGTGGCAGCAGGGCAGCTGCCTTTTGCGATAGTTTGGAGCAAACGAAGCGAACCAGCCAGAAGGAAATGCATGGATGCGCCGAGGAGGCAACCCGTAACGAAAATATGTATGCACAACTGAATAAATTAGAATGAAATATGGAACACGTAGCAACAACGCAGACTGCTGCCGACCTGCTGCCGCTCCTCCGGCTCCTAGCGGCAGCTCCCTCCTACGCATCCCCATCCGCATCCGAATCCGCATCCTCATCCCCTGAACAATTTTGTGTGCCACATGAGTACACCACAACAAATGCAAGGGCCAGCGTGTGTGTTGTGGTGTGGTGTGTGTGTGTGCATGTGAAGTGGGTGCAGCAGTGGCGGCCACTTTCTGCAACTGACTCATTGCATTTTGGGACGACGGATGAGGATGCGGATGCGGATGCATCCCCGCCCCAGAAAGGCAACAGGACGAGGGCGTGCATTGGAATTTAATCAAGAGTCCGGGACACTCAATTGAAAGCATAAAAATGCGCACAAGTTACTCCAAAAAATGGTTGTGTAGCTCAACTATTCTCATCTCATCTCATCTGCTGCTGCTGCTCAGTCAGAAAGATTGCATTAAATTCTGATTCAGTATCTGGGGGGGGGGGGAGGGAATCAGGACTTAGCGTCATCGTCCTGCCATAAATCACTCCGTAAACTGGGTCAAATATGTACGGGGGCCGCGTAATCAAGCGGGAGTCAATATTTAATCATCTCTGATGATGCGGGCCAATACAAATGAATGCGAAATGCATGAACAGCTCCTCATATTATCCAACTTAATGCGAAGAATTCAATTATTATGGCAGTTAAGAGCAGTTCATTATTAATGCCTTGTTTATGGGTATTTATAGCCATCTTAAAGCTTGTTTTGATTTCTAAATTTAATGCCTCTGAGTGCCTTGAGAGTATAAATGTTTTTATCAAAGAGGAGAATATTTCCACAAGTTGTTTTTTGATTTTTGATTTAAAGAAAATTACCAGACTAAACAGATTTTTCGAGACACTTAGCATTTTCCTTATGTTGCACAACAAATTGCTAACTAATATTTTAGAAAAAATTCACATATACAGATAAAATATATATAAAGAATGCACAATTATCTTATCCAAAAATCTGCTTCAATATTCTTAAATTCCTTTATCCTTTGCCGCTAAGCCTTGCCAACACCCTCTGAAAATTTCCATCTAAGCCTCTCTAAGTCGCGTCACATCTCTAATGGCTTAACAGCCTTTTTTTTTTTGAGCCAGGTCAAGCTCTTAGTGGCCAAGACAGTTTTGACAGGGAAACACATTTATCATATTTTCGATTTGAATTCAAACAATACGCATAAATTATATATATACATATATATATATTCGACAGCGAATCGAAACCAGAAATGGAAGGAACTGCCGCATAAATCGGGTGCCATTCGGTGGGGGGGTGTAATGTTCGAAAATGTGCGTGGATTTATTGAACGCAAATGACAAAATCAAATCAAAAATGTGCCCCCCAAATTTATGGCATTGGGCCGCAGCAGAAACATACATAAATTTATTATAATTTCTTTTGGGGGCCCCGGCTATTTCCTACCGAGTGGCCCCGAGTGGCTATGGCTCTGCCTCTGACTGTGGCTATGACTGTGTCTGTGGGGGCGTGGCACAAATAAATCTGGACAAGAAGAAGAAGGCAGAGATGATGATGATGATGATGATTTGCATACTACTAGCCTGGACCTGGGCCTGGGCCTGGGCGAAAGTTTTGCGGCAAGTCGAAAGTCGAGAGAGAGAGAGACGTCGTCTCAGTAAAAGTTGAATGTCCCAGCATGTTGGCAGCTCCAGCTCCGTTACAAATTGCTTCCTGACGCAGACCGGAAGCATCCCATATTCAACCGATTTCTGCCAGCTGGCTGACCATATCCCGTCGGCATCTTCCTGTCCCAAGGTGTATTGCCTGTATATCGCATTGTCCTTAACGTGCTCTTATCGCCTTCAGTTGGCCAGAGGTGGACAACTAACGACGACTGGACTGGACTGACTGACTTCCTCTATATATCCTTCCCCCCTCCCACCCGTGCTCCAGCCACTTGTCTGTCTGCCTGTCCTTTTGCCTTTGTTGCTGTCATCGCCGGCGCTAGTCTCTGAACTCATCGGAGCGATACAAAAAGTTGGCAACATTTTTGCAAGTTTCAATTGCCAGGACTTTGGACTTTGACCCGGCACAGGACGTGGTCCTGGGTTCTTTTTTAAATATTTCCTTGCCCTGCTTGCTGGCTGGCTTTACTTGTTTTGCATATGCTCCGCCGTCCGCCATGGCTTTTAGGCGAAGATATACATTTTACAATTTCAAGTTTAGTTCAATTGGGTTGTTGGTTTCTTAAAAATGCAATTCTTACTTTGAATATTTTATTTTTCATTAAAAAATCATTGGATTTGCACTTACAAGTAGCAGATAAACTCATGATTAAGCTGTAAACACTTTTAATATTTTATTAATTCAAAGAAACAAAATTGTAAAATTTTTTTCAAAAGGTTTCATTCATGAAAACCATTCTAGCTTACTTTAAATTTAAAAATCTATATCTGTAAAATCCAAAAACAAGAAAAAGGCTTAACAGGACCACAAACTAAGCTCAAAATTTGATTTCGAAAACCAGGAAAAATTCCATCCAACTAACTTGTTTCAGGAAATGTAAACTTTATTTAATGAATTATTCCAAAAAATGTAGAGCAATTTGGAAAATTGTTGCTCCATGCTGGGCTGGCTGGCAGGCAGCAAAGCCTCCCCAAAAACAAGATTAGTTAATTAACAATAAAAATAAAAAAAAAAACAGAGCAGAGCAATGGGACATGGAGTGGTCCCATTGTAACTTCCATTCTGGCTGGCAGACATTTGCATTTAAATCGAGGCAGAAGCCATGACAGCAACAGCAACAGCAGCTCTGGACACGACCGGCCGCAAACAGCGGAGGGGCGGATGGCGTTTTTGCGGTGAAATCAGAGGGAAATTCTCGTTTTTATTTCATCTACTACTTCTCTGTTGTTGTTCGGAATATGCTTTTTACATATACATATACATACATAAAACTGAATAAAAAAAAAACAAGCAAACAAACACACACACAAAACTAGTAGTTGTTGCCGCTGCAGCACCGAATGTTGCCACTCATGTTGCACTGGCTCGGTCGCTCTGCTAACCAGTCGTCCCTCTCGGCCACAATGCCGCTGCGGTCCCTTCTGTCCATTATTAATGGACGTCTAACCGAAATGACTGAAGCCCGTCCGTCCGTCCGTCCATTGTCAGTGAAACAGGCGAAAACATTGTCGGGAAAATAAAGAAAGCATGCTATGCATTGACATTCTGTCGTTTATTCATATCAAACCTGCAGAGTTGTTGATGGAAAAGAAATTAGATCTAAACGAAATGGAATGAACGTATAGCTAAAGTAATTAAGGAGTCGATAGAAAGGGGAAGGGGTTATATTTGGTTTTAATACTTTATACTTGTTTTTTGATATTTGTTTACATAAGTTATTTATTAACTTGAGCTGTAATCGGCTATATAAAATGCTTATAAAAGGGGTATAACCTCTATAGCCTCTCTTGCCGTTCGTTCTCTCTGTTTCCATGGCCATCGTCATTGCTAGGACGTTGCGCTATGTCCTACATAAAAAATGCGTGCGCAAAAAAATCAGTTGGCGTTCGGCGTCTTAGTAAGTAGAATAATATTGGTACTAGCGTGTCACAAAATTCAGACTTGGGAATTTCTAGTGCACTCTTTGCACTAACTTAGCTTTGTTTCTCATAATTTGAACATAGTGGCAAAGGGAATTCTATATATAAACATTTATATAATTTATATATATTATTTCATATATATTTCATAACAAATTATAAATAATAAACTTTTATTGGTTCTCTTTCAGTTACCGCTTCACCCAAATTGCTGTGGATGCACAAATCAAGACACCAGGCGGCAAGACCTATGATGTTATATTTGTGGGCACAGGTAAGTTTTAAATTAAATATACAGTTATTTAAAAAATATTATAATCCCTTTCTCCCTAACAGATCACGGCAAGATCATCAAGTCAGTGAATGCCGAATCTGCTGATTCCGATGTCAAAGTCACATCCGTTGTCATCGAGGAGATTGATGTGCTGACCAAAAGCGAACCCATACGAAATCTGGAGATAGTTAGGACAATGCAGTACGGTGAGTGGAGTTAATTAATTAATCCGCATACATAGCCCAGGCTATATATATACATATAGAGAGAGGAACTGTACTCAATTCTCATTAAAATTCGCAGATCAACCGAAAGATGGCAGCTACGATGATGGCAAATTAATCATTGTGACGGACAGCCAGGTGGTGGCCATACAACTGCATCGCTGTCACAATGACAAAATTACCAGCTGCAGGTGAGTGTCAGACCATCATCATGCCAACCAACAGCCCTCCCTCCATTACATCCCAACCCATCCCATCCCATCCCATCCCATCCCGAACATACTCCAGACAATGGCATTTTTATTATCATGTAACAATTTGCGTGTCGCCTGTCTGCCACTTGACTGCCTCAATATGCCATATATTCGTGGAGTTTTCGCTCGCCTCGCTTTACATTTCGGCTTTTGTTACACAGAGATAAATATTGGGCATTGAAAAACAATTATTTAAATTGAAATCCAAGGGAAATTAAATTAAAAAGAGTATTTTTTTAGAGGAATGACAGAATTTATGAGATGTACATATGTATATCTTTTTTAATTTAAAAGAAAAATCAATGGAAATATTGTCAGGACTAGGAAACTAACTGACTTTATGGTCTACATATTTTTCTAATCCCAAATCTTACAAGGTTTTACAATATTTATATTAAATTCAATCATTTTTCAACCAGAATACATTATTAAAAATATTTTATAAGATCCCAAAGAGAGCTTTCCAATATTTATGAACCCGAATAACTTATTTTAAACTCCATCTCACTTTCCATTTTATTTTCTCTGCATTTATGTTATTTATCCAACGAATCTCTCCGACTCCTCCTTATCCCCCACAGCGAATGCGTCGCATTGCAGGATCCGTACTGCGCCTGGGACAAAATTGCTGGCAAGTGCCGCTCCCACGGCGCTCCTCGGTGGCTGGAGGAGAACTATTTTTACCAGAATGTGGCCACCGGCCAGCATGCGGCTTGTCCCTCAGGTGAGTGAACGGAACTCTGGTATGAAACTCACGGCACTAACTCCGATTTGCTTTCGCACAGGCAAAATAAATTCAAAGGATGCCAATGCCGGGGAGCAGAAGGGCTTCCGGAATGACATGGACTTGTTGGACTCACGGCGCCAGAGCAAGGATCAGGAAATCATCGACAATATTGATAAGAACTTCGAAGGTAAATCACCAACGCCTCTTGCCTCTTGCGCATATATACTGTTTTTTATTCTATATATTTTTTTTGCACTCGTTCGTTTTGTATTATGCACGTACATATTTGCTTGTCAATTTACCCGAAGCAGATTTTTACTCCTTGTCGTCCTCCGACCTGCTACCTGCTTTCGCTCTTCTCCTGTTTTTATCCGTGCCGAGTCCCCCATGTTACCTGTTGTCTTCATCATCATCGCCAATCACATTTTCATTTTGCGCGGATTCCCTGGACTCTGCCTGTCGGGGTTATTGCCACTTTATGCCATTCAGCTTCCATTATAACTGCTGACTTTCTGACACTTTATTTTAAGCGAAAATACTCCTTTTTATTTGCCTCAATTTTGTGTTTAATAAGGGTCCTTCTTTTGAAGAATCTATAGTGTGATTCGTAGCACCTTTGCCTTTTCCAAGAGGGATCCTTTCTCATCTCCATGTACCCTTTAAGGCTAAGCCTAAGTTTTTTTATACATGTTTTGCTTTTTTATGACTAACTTTTCCAATAGCTATATGTATTTAAAGTCCTCTTACCTTTGTACTTGCTGTTGTACCTTTGTACTAACTATTATTCATATTTTTCTTATCTTTCTTTCCTTATGATTTCTGAACGATTTACGTGCGTTCTAAATTCGATGTTTGGATGTTTATTGATGTCGTTGCAAATAATGGATCAACCTCCATAAAAAAACAAACCCATTCCACACTTGAACCCGACACAACAAACCACACACCCATTTGTGTGTGTGTGTGTGCATTGAACTGTTGTTGTTGTTGTTGAATGTTTTGCCTAATGCACACACTGTATCGATGCGAAACGAATCATATCCGTAAACACATAAATCGCATAATTTACTAATCAAAGGACCCCAAATTTCCCCAGATATAATCAATGCTCAGTACACAGTGGAGACCCTGGTGATGGCCGTGCTGGCGGGTTCAATCTTCTCGCTGCTCGTCGGCTTCTTCACGGGCTACTTCTGTGGCAGACGTTGCCACAAGGATGAGGATGACAATCTGCCATATCCGGACACGGAGTACGAATACTTTGAGCAGCGACAAAATGTCAATAGGTGGGTATTACCAAAGACATTCTAATAACAAGATGCGGAGCGAACATACATTGCAATCATATGCCTGGACCCAGCTCTACAGCCAGCATGAAAAGTTTGTGTTATCAACAAAAGTTGTATGGCGTTTGGCATCTTGTTATTACATTGGTCTTTGGTATCACACCTTTCCATGGTTTTAGAACTTGACTGACAATACTCTTTCTTTTGACAGCTTCCCCTCGTCCTGCCGCATCCAGCAGGAGCCTAAGCTGCTGCCTCAGGTGGAGGAGGTGACGTATGCGGAGCCAGTGCTGCTGCCACAGCCGCCGCCGCCAAACAAGATGCACTCGCCGAAGAATACGCTGCGCAAGCCGCCCATGCACCAGATGCACCAAGGCCCCAACTCGGAGACACTCTTCCAGTTCCAGCCCGATGGCTACAACACACAGCAGTCGTATCGCGGTCGCGATAACTTTGGCACGCTGCGCTCACACCAGGTGATGGTGAGTATTAGGATCTATTGTAGGATATCTTTATGCCTATTCATAACTATATATTTAATTTGCAGGGCGACAACTATAGGCGCGGCGATGGCTTTTCCACCACCCGCAGCGTCAAGAAGGTGAGTTGAGCCTGGCTTTTCCACCCAACCGGGTTGTTTTTCATTTCCAAACTATCGTATTCAAACTATTATAACTACAACTACTACTAATCTCTAATCGTAACCATTGCGCTCTTTTCGATGTTGTTCGACTTTTATGACACTACGTAACTAGTTATCGAGAGTCCTTGTGCTGCGCTTGTATTTGAACTGTATCTCTCTCTATTTCTATATTTCTCTCCTCACACAATCGTCGATTGGTGTATTTCTTAGTCTCACCTCTTCAGCTTGTTTTCCGTGTCTCCATTGAGTGTGTGTGTGTGCGAGCTCCATCTAAGTGTGGTTTAACGTACTTATATATAAAGCACATAAAGTCGCATAATTATAGTATATCATGCTCATAGCCCATCAATATTGTGTATTTGTTGTTGTAGTTTGTGTTAGTTGATGTCTACTATTATTATTATTATTTGCATGCTTATTTTTTGGAGTTTGCGCTAAATTAATCATTGAGTTTTCACCAAAGAATATAATTTTTTCCGAAGTCTGAGATACAAAATTAATATTACTTAAATATTATATATACATTAATATAAATAATAACGGATATATTATGAAAAACGTAAAAAGCATAAAAAAGGATTTGTTTAAGAAGTTAAAATCTGTATGGAAATGGCCTTAAAATTCCCAAGTACGAATTTAGCTTGAAGATGCCAAGCCTAAAGTTGAGGATAATGTCTGCAAAATGCGTACTGATGAGGTCTCTTTGCTGGAAACTGAAACAATAGTTAATGTATTGTAATTTTTAAACAAATATTACAACTATTGAGTAAATTGAGTACTTAATACCTTCGAGAATCCTGTAAATAGTATAATCCGAGTGAAAAAACTAAACTCTAAGTATTTCCTCATAAATTTGGTTATTAGTTGTGTATCATTAGTTTTAAAATAATTAAAAGGGCAAAGATCCTAAGTTCCTGGGACCAGAATTTCCTTCTTTCTCTCCTTACATTTTCTTTTCTGACGCTTTGAATGGGTTTACTATCTGTAAATTTACCATATTTAGTATATATTTTCTCTCTTTTGTCATCTAACTCATTATTACCTCATCGACCTCATCGACCTCATTTCCATTAAGGCGCATGCATAGGCTACCTACCATCTTCATCTTCATCTCGATCCCCTCATATTTCGCTTATAAATTCTTTGGCATTTGGGTTCTGCGTTCAAGCTGGAAATACACCAATCGTTCGAATCGAGTCCGGGTCTTAAATACTTTAATTTCTAGCTCTGTTTAAGCATTTTGTATAGTTCATTTCGTGCTACTCTCACACAAAACTACTTCTTCAGTCCAGAGTGACACTTTCCCAACGATACTAACAGCCTCTTACAAAACTCTAAACAAAAGACAAACAAATACCGAAAAAAAAAAACAAAAAATCTATCTCTATCTTTTCTCTCTTCTTCTTCCCCTTTTTTCATTAGGTTTACCTTTGAGACGGGAGTGGGGCGGCTGAAACCAGTCAGGGACTAATTACCCAAAATATGGTAAATACTTATTTATAACTAAACTTGAGTTGAGTTCATTGTTTCCATTTATTTATTTATTATTTTGTGACTATCCCTTTTTGTTATTGGTTATTTGTATGGTTTTGTTTTTTTGGTGGGGCTTCGTTTGCTGAATATTATTAATCTGGAAAAAATTAATTTTGCTCAAAAGCTGCAATATGGAAGCTCTCTTCGCAACGAGCTCAACCGAAATTCTCTAGGCAAAAAGTAATTTTCAAACCCAAATCTTTACGGTTTTCGCTCTAGACACGTTTTTTGGAAATTTTAAGAGCACCGTTGCAAAGTTTAGTTTTCAAAATAATCGATAGATTACAATTTTTTTAGGCACTGTTGTTGCAGAAGCTTTGTTCTTTTCTCTCTGTCTCTCTCTATATATATATATCTATCTTTCTCCTTCACTCACATTTGCTTTTGATTTTGACACATTACACCATTTATCGAATGCCAAAAAAGAAAGAAACGAAGAAGTTATCGATACAACAATCGGTCAATCGGTCAGTCCAGCCCAGTCAGCCATCCCGCGCCCTGCTCGCCAGCGTATCCCTCAGCCTCTCTCACGATCCCTGATCCCAGACTCAGATCTTGGTCTCTCCTTGCATGGGCGCCAAAACTTTCAAATTCCATAAATTAATCCTTCGAGGATGTGCGTGCGTGTGTGTGTGTGTTAGAATACAAATATGACACATTACACCGTCACATACATAAATATAAGTAACTCTGCAATAATTAATACTTTAATACCTGTACTTATTAAGCTTTTTATTTAATTAATGGAATATGCTATAACCCACACACACAAGTTTTTTGTTTTCTGTTTGCTTGCCGAAAATTTTAAAATGAAAACCAATTGGAGGAAACTGTATTGCCAGCTGAGAAAGTATATTAAAAATTGAAAAACTAAAAAACTAAAAACTTTAGATGATATTTTATTTATTATTTGGGTTGCTAGAACCGCAGACACACAAAACAACAAAAAAATTGGCCTTGGCTTGAGAGCAAAGATTGACTGCGAACGTGTTTTTTGTCCCCACTAGATTTTGAAGCAAATTAGCGTTTTACTTTCCTCTTGTGTTGTGTTTGGTTGGTTTCCTCAACATTTTTAACTCTTACCAAACTTGAAACTTGAACTATATAGTATGTTAAAAAAAAAAGCTGAGAAATTGATAAAAACACTCCAATCCCCCAAATATATAGGCTGTAAACAACACAAACACACGTAACAGAAGTCTTGGTCGCGCCAGAAGACAGCCGCCCCGTCATGGCATTGGTAAGTGTAAATCCTTGTGTTAAGTTATAGAGTTATATGCCATCCAACCAGAGAGACCCACAGGACACAGGCACACGAACACCAACCACCACCACCAGCACCCACCCACTCTGTCAGCGGCTCTATCTCCAAGCTCCTTCTCTACTCCTTCTTTCTCTCTTTCTATCTCTGTCTCTGATCGATCTGTGTGGTTCGAAACCCGAATGATGGGTTGGACATCCTTTTTGGGAGAGCCCCTCCTGTGGGGTATCCCTTCAAAATTGCATTCTTAAACTTAAACTTTATCTTAAACCTTAAAATATTCCTGAAAGAAAAAACACAATATTATTTTCGTGTGCTCTTGTTTTATTTACTATTTTTACCATATAACTTGATATATTTTATTTGATATTTAACTATAAGCGTAGTTGCTGTGTGAGTGTTTATGTGCATGTTGCGGCAGACTCTTCGGTGTTGTGCATATATGCATCCTTAGCCTCTCTCAGTGTGCGTGTGTGTGTTACCATCGTCTCAGACCCGATGCAACATGCACCCAAGCACCCATGCCTCTTGGAGCTAAAGACCTCGAATCTCCGCTAATCCCTGTATCTTTGTGCTTTTGCAGTAACTCAACACCGCTCCAATAGCCCCCAGCAGCAGCAGTCGCAGCAGCAGCAACAGCAGCAGCCCCAGCCGCATTCGCATTCCAGTTCCGGCTCCTCACCCGTAATGTCCAACAGCAGCAGCAGTCCCGCACCGCCATCCAGCAGCCCCAGTCCGCAGGAGAGCCCCAAGAACTGCAGCTACATCTACCGTGATTGATTGATATGCAACACCAAATCGATGCCACTCATCCAGGCCCCACAGCCCACGCACCCATTACCGCTCCCGATTCCGCTTCCGCTTCCAGTCCAGCAGCAGCAGCAGCAGCAGCAGTCGCAGCACCACCAGCAGCATCTCGCTTCCGGCAGGACATATGCCAAGTCCATGCCGGTGACGCCCGTTCAACCGCAGTCGCCGCTGGAGGAGACACCCTCCTATGAGCTGTACGAACGCCATACCCACTCCGATGCCCACGGCCACTCGGACTTCGATGAGGACGACCTGGAGGACACCTCATCGCTGGCCATGATCACACCGCCGCCGCCCTACGACACGCCCCATCGTGTGCTTGCCTCGCCGCCAGTGCCGCCGCCCCGTCGATTTCGTTTCGGGAATCGCGAGCTCTTCAGCATGAGTCCTGCCGGCGGTGGTGGTGGTGGTGGTGCCACGCCCACAACCTCTAGTAATGCCATCACGCCCACAAAGCTAAGTGCAGCGGCGGCAGCCATGTTTGCCGCCCCGCAAATGGCCACGCAGCTCAACAGGAAGTGGCGACGTCGCAGGCGCAACAGCAGCTCCGGCGACTCCAAGGAGCTGGACAAGCTGGTGCTGCAGTCAGTCGATTGGGATGAGAACGAGATGTACTAGCAGGCAAGTCAGAGGATATAAGCACTTTTAATCGAAATGGATTAAGTTTTATCCTTCAAAAAAGATTTAAACTAAACTGGTTTGATCTTTGGAAAATATAAGAGTAAAACTCATTCGATTTCGATTTAAAAGCTAGGGTTTGGGGGTAAGGATATCGAATCCTTCAGCTTTTGTGCTTATATTTGTTGAAGAAACATGCTTCGTTTAAGGTGGTATTAAAAAATAATTTAAGAACTTTGAAAAGGTTTACAATTTAATAAAGAGAATAACCTATTTTAGACTTATTCCCTTTTCAAAAGCAAAGGAAGTAAAGTCTTGAAAAACGTCAAGAAAGTAATTACATTTCTCTTACATTTTTAGTCTGAAAAGAAAGCTTCAATTCTACCTTTTTCATAAACAACTTTTGTGAATTTAATAAACAATATTCCCCATAATTTTTGAGTTACTTAATACCACCTTAATTAGTACACAAGCCTCCGAATCGCAAAGGGCATCTGCAATTAACACTGTGACTTATGACTGGGGCTGATTTAAAACTCCCCCCTTATCCTCAACCATCCTCGCTCTCCCTTCATTTAACTAAAAGTTGCAATCAAACCACACAAATTTGCTATGGGAACTGCATTGGGGATTTACTTACACAAAAACCAGAAAGCCAGAGAGAAGTTATACACGAACTTTATAATTATATATAGCCTTTATACATATACCCAGATCTGCTAAGTATACAAAAGCATATAAACCTAACGTACGTCTATATGACTCTTTATATACAAACATGATTATACATATAGACACACGGTTAAAAAAAAAAAGTAACAAAGGCTACGCTAAATTAGAGCTGCAAATGATATTGTTAATTACCAATTGGAGCAAAGTCAACATTTGTAAATATTAAACATAAAAAAAAGAAGAAACGATGAAAAGGACGTAAACTAAGCTAAACTTATTCGAGTAGAGTGTACGCGATATACAAGATTTTTTGCATTTAACCCTGAGAGAAAAGGAGAAAAAAATAGAAGAAATTTACATGGCAAAAGGAAAAAAACACAAAACGTAAATAAGAAAGAAGAAAAAAACAAAAACGAAACGCTTATTACTGATTTACACAAAACAAAAAAAAAACGAAAGAAATTAATTACCAAAATAGTGTACGAAGAAGGCAAACAAATTAGTCGTAAGGCCGTCAGAAATCGAGTAACTAAGTAGGGCATCGTATTCGGGATCCAAATCGAGTGCGTTTTCCGTTGTCAATTTTTCTTTGCTGAGTCACCTCCCTCCCCCAGACCCATGCTACTCTACTCTTTCTCTCCATGAATCTTCTTCAGCTTGAGTCTCTTATAGGAAAGTGTAAATTATGTACAGGACTATATACGCATTATATTCAACCGATCTGTACAGAAATCAGTATGTGCGATATGTGCCATAATCGGGTGTTTGGCGCCCAACGCGGGTCCACGCCCATTTTTAGTTAGTTCTTATTGTTTGCATTGGTTCAGGATGATCCCTTAACCGAGAATGAACTCGCTATCCATGTATATATACGAATATATATATATATATATAGGAAGAACACACAAATTTTATGTGACGTGATCGATCAAAATTTAGTGAAAGCATTACAACTAAACATTAGCCTCTAGCCACATAGATTTTGTATTATAGATCAGATCGGAGCTGAGCAGAACATTGCGGAGGAGAACTTTTGAAAATATTTTCACTAGGGGCATTGCTAATGTTGTTCTCGTAATTGAGTATATTAGAACGTAGTAGACTAAGCTAACTGATATTCAATATTTTGTATGAGAATCATTCAAGTCATCATCTGATCCATCTTGGAAATTGCGTTGCAAGACGATTAAAGAAAGCGTAGAAATATCTAAATCAAAGCAAATGTGTAAACAGTAAAGGCATAACGACAAACAGTAGCGTTTAAAAATTGAAAAACAAAAACAAAAAACAATGACACTGAAACACTTGCATACGTATATACATATATACTTAATGCAGCTGCAATTTAAAGCTTTTATATGCAATTTTACTTTTTTACAAAATGTATACAACCGAAAAACCAACCGCAGAATGATATAATGAAAGGCCAGAATTGGAAAAGCAAAAAAAGAAAATATTTCTAAATAATTTCGACAGCCAAAGATATAATTGATTAAGTTTGTTTTCTACTGTAATTATTTGTACTGTGTTTTAATTAGTTTTATTTGTAAATATAATATATATGTATTTTAAATTAAATTACAAATCAAAGTGTACTGCCCTTAAGCATTTAAAGTCCTTCTTTCTGGATAATTTCTGTTTCGGTTTATTTTGTTTTTAAATCCCTCGTTTTTCCGGTATTTATTAAGATGTTTTTTTTTTGGTACTTTGAAAGCAATACAAACACGTAAACATATAACTTGTAAGCAACAAAAAATATAACAAATTAAGAAGAGTCAGACATGTAGAGTAGCTGCAGATGGATAAAAAAACATAGAAGTTTGAACTAATTCTAGATCTACATCAACTAATCATACAATTTCATACAAGTATTACTGAATCAGATCATTAACTTTTATACACTTTACCATTTACATAAATATATATACAAGAACAACAACAACAACAACAACAACAAGCAAACTGAATGCCGATTACCGATTATTTAATATATATACAAGGCGAGCAGCAGTCTAACATTGTAATTGTAATACGAAGCCCCCAGGCTGCAATTGAACGGTTTTACACTGAATAATGCCTGCAGACATAAACCAGCAGAGAATCCATGAATATATATATAAATATATATACTTATACATAAATATATAGATGAACCATACACTTATTAGGTACTTTAGACGAGAGATTCTCTAGAAATGCTTTTAAATTGAAGGAAAACAACAAGAAAGAAAAAACCACAAAAAAAGTAATAAACAAAATGAAAAAAACCAAAAGAATTAAGCAAAGTATTTTATTAAAAACACTCAACAAAAGAAAAATGGCAGAGTCAAAAAACAAAGCAAAAAAAATCTATAAATTTCTAAACACTTTCCGGAAAAGTTACACTTTTGGTAAACAACAAAAACCAATTCAGCAACTTTTTTAGAAGAGCAGAAACCGGGGTTGAGATTGAAAGATACTTTAACGATAATTATAAGCTAAATGAAAACGATTTTTAACTTTCTCCGAATAAGACAAAAAAACAATTATTACCTACAGATTGTAGCCGGCGCATTCATATTTGCTAATTAGCAACTTATTAAAATATAAAATGAACAAGCAACATTTAAGGAATTAGAGCAGAAGGCAGGAACCCGAAACGACAAAAAAACAAAAGCAAATAAAAACCGAGAGGACGAAAGGAAAGAAAGGAAATGAACCCTTGACATTACACCACACTCAAGTTTTCATTTTTTTCCATTAAAAACGATATATATTCAAGTGCTTCTTACATAAAATAAATATATATATAATTATATATGAAACCGAAAAAGAAAAACAAAACAAAAAATATATGAATGATTAAAGGATAGATATTATTACGAGCAGGCATTACATTATAAAAATACCTACTAACTAGGCTAAGGCATTTACGATTAACTTGACTCTTATTAACTGTATTATTATTATTATTGTTTTTGGGAAAACGAGCGAACTATTACAGATACAAATAAAATCAGATCACTAGCGGATGTAGGCTAAGCGTAACGTAACGTCACGTAACGTAACAACTATGTACGATATCCGGTTCCGTTTGGTTTTATTATTTCTAAGTAGACAGCTCTCTATCCTCCCCCCCTCTCTCTCTATGCAAATAGTATAATTACGAACACACACTGACACGTAATCGATGCATTTTACTTTCCCCGAGAGCCACAAATAAAGAAGCCGAGAGTTATCGCGAGTTCACGAATTCAATTTATATAATTATGTTAAGATTTTATAACGCAACAACAAACAACAACCAGCCTAACGTATGCATTACCTATATGAATACTATTATGCGAAACTTTGTAAATACTTCACCAAACAAAAAAAACCAAATAAAAATATTCCTTCATTAAAGCAAAAATAAATAAAAGCAAAAAACAACAAATCCATAACTCAAAATGATTACCATTCACCCCGCTTGGTTCCACATTTCCCACAACACACACACAATCCAAACAATCCAGAGGATGCTTAACGGATTAGGAATTATCAAAGCCATTATAGAGGAGCCATATGACACGACGAGTATGTTATCCATTCTTTAGCGGTTACAAATACGTAAGGATAAATTTAAATTGTTGACAAATGTAGCGCAAGAACGTAATGAATGAGTAACAAAATGTAATGAAAGCCCCCAAAATGAAGAAGAAGCGAAGAATAACAAATATTTAACCAAATAAGTTACGAAAGTTAGACACAAACAAAAAAAAACAACAACGGTACTTCCAAGCAACTATAGAGCTAACAGCAAGACACTTTAATCGATGCGAACTCGAATGCGAACTATAAACTATATGAATTGAACTTCTTGACACACTCCTCCTTTACCGCCCCCCCACACACACACAACACACAGAACCCATGCTACCCTCTCTCCAAGTTATATTTTCCAATTTTGTTCAAAGGATAAACACACACACACTTAAGTATTCAAGCGGCAAGTGTGCGAGATCAGCACTGCAACATAATGAATAAGATCTACAGCATCAAGAAGCTAATTAAACAACAACAACAAAAACAACAACAAATTGTTAGTAAAAAGACTGAGCTACAAAATATACAAGAAAAAACTAAAAAAAAAAACAAAGGCAAACAAACAAAACAAAAAAAGGATAAACTGAAATCAGAAATTAGTAAAGATCTACGATTCAGTGGAAGAACATAATTAATATGAATTTTTGGTAAAAGATTTTTGACCCTAAAGACGACGCTTGACACCAAACGAACGCTATATCCCGGGAGCTATATAGGAGTTCGTTTCATTCGCCTTTGATTTTGATGAGTCGTTAATTGAGTTGAGAAGTTCCTAAAAGACGGCTGGCGCCTGCCCGGCATCAATCAATCAATCAAATGGCTCAATCAGTGCCACCAAGCCATGTTCAATTATGCACCAAAATCCAGGGAACAGGGACTTCTGCATTTCTATTCTGGCATTCTTTGAGGGTTATACATACATATATATGTTAGTTAAAGGGAGCTGCTAAATACATACATACGTAATGAGACACTCTTTGTTCTCTTAGGTTCCACATTTTTGGATTTGAATTAAGAGGCTTCCTTTTTCTTTTGGGCCACTGCCACAGCGCCACAGCATAATCGAGATTAAAAAAAAAATACCTAGAGAGAAAATATATAAACATATACATATATACGTATATAGACACAAGTATATATGCATACCACTTGCTTTTAGCTTTCCTAGAACTCTCTGATTTCCACACTTGAACGTACTGTTTGTAAGCTGCGAGTCATATAGAGGAGAGATAATAGTCGGTCTCAGATACGATATAATAATCAAACTCAAGCGGATAGAAATTGCTGCTGCGAGCCCCCAAGATCCGATTCGGTCCAAGACACAACAAACACATTAACTCCCACAACCCACAAACCAAACGGATCGATCCGGAGGAATACATTCAGAAGCAAGCCAACAAATACCATACACTCCACACACTCACACACACACGTTTAAATACAGAAAGAAAAAAAAAGAAATGAAAACAAAAAACCGCATATTATTAATTATTATTATATTGTATTATTATAACAGAAATATTTAGATGAAATGACGATTCTTAATTATAACACATTATTATAGATACATACTGAACAAGCCGATACAAAAACCAAAAATTGAAAAAAATGAAACTTTAACAAGAACAGAAAAAAAGGAGGGAATGGAATCGAAAATGATTAATAAAAATGAAAATATAGAGATTATTATATTATGAATTTCGTCATTGCGTTTTAATCAAAACTCTGAGTGGGTCAAGCTCAGGGTCAAGGCCTGTGTCTGTGGAAGTTCCCATAATCCGTCTCTCTACATTGGTTTTCCGAGCTAATAATCAAGATCCTGAGAAAGAGTTGTGGATAAGAAAAGTTTTACAATTATAGTGGACCGTGAAAGTGATTTTAATGTATTTCAGTTGTTAGAAATTGTTAACTTACTATCCTGCAAATTATTATAGCTGAAAACTCTACTGTTCCGATGAAAATTAAGTTCCAAATGTATTTTCTTTTATATTATTTTGTATATTAATTTCTTCAATGGTATTGCTATATTCTTTTAATAGTTGCATAAGATCTATGAGGTCTGACTATGTAAGATGTGTTCTTAATTTAACATTGCATAGCTCCATGTTGAAACCCGACTCAAGCCAGCCAGAGAAGCCAAGCTGCTCCAGCAGATAAGGCCCGGAAGAGATAAGGTCCGACGGACCTAGCCAAGTAATAGAGCTGAGAACACAAATAGCAGATTAAAGGCGGTCATGACACCACCAACTGGAACTTAAGCTGGGACATCGAGGGTAGACTCGAAGTTTAAAAGCGACTTTAAATATTGTATTAAACTAAAAATAACAGCAAACAAGTTTACTATGATGTTAAGCATTAAATGTATTACTGCCTACTTTTTTTATTTATTTCTTTGCGATATTTCTGGCACTCCTGAAGATTTATTATGTACTGAATATTATAGGAACACATATCGGAACAGTATATAGATTGCAAAAACCTCATTTAATCACACATTCTGTCTAGCTCGAGATTGCAACGGCTCTCTCCCTTATTCCATTTGCCCAACGTTGATCTAACCCAAGTAAGTATGCAACACACTCCGTAAACAAGCATTAATGGCCGGTATTGCAAAGTCGGGGCCCTCGCCTAAAGAGATCTTTCTGATTACTCTTATGTTTTGAGTCTCGCCTCAAGCCAACCTCGGGAGGAGCTCGCACCAAGGCTGCTGCTTCGGCTGCTGCTGCGGCTGCTGGCTGCTGCTGGCTGCTGCTTTGGCCGCAGATAAAGCTGAGAGCTTTTCAGGTCGTCGGATCCGATTCCGAAATCAGTTCCCTTTCGAACGCGACGCAGTGAGCAACATGCAGCCGCTGCTCCTAGTGCTGGCCCTTTGTGCGGCCCCAATACTTGCCCTCCCGAGACCGGACTACAGCGATGACTATGACAACGATGATGAGATGAAACCATGGCAGCCGGAGCCCCTGAAGCCAGCACCCTGGCAGGCGGAACCACGCAGCTCACCACCAGACTCCCGGGAAGCCGTAGTGCCTATTCCTGGGATCGGAGATATCGTGGGAGTGCGCGGCTTCAAGACCATTGCCGGACGTCCGGTGAACGCCTTCCTGGGCCTGCGTTACGGTCAAGTGGGCGGCGGCCTGGCCCGTTTCCAGGCTGCCCAGCCTGCCCGCCTTCAGGGCAGGATTGAGGCCACCGCTCAGAGCCCGAACTGTGCCCAGTTTCCGGAACTGCAGCGCCTGAGGGATGCGGAGTCCCGAGGCGAGAACGTCGACGACTGCCTGACCCTGAACATCTACGCACCCGAGGGTGCCAAGGACCTGCCCGTGCTGGTCTTTGTGCACGGCGAGATGCTGTTCGACGGCGGCGCTGAGGAGGCTCAGCCCGACTATGTCCTGGAGAAGGACGTGCTCCTGGTCTCGATCAACTACCGACTGGCGCCCTTCGGCTTCTTGAGCGCTCTGAGCGACGAGCTTCCCGGCAATGTGGCGCTCTCGGATCTTCAACTGGCTCTCGAGTGGCTGCAGCAGAATCTCGTCCACTTTGGCGGCAATCCCGGTCAGGTTACGCTGGCTGGCCAGGCGGGCGGAGCCACATTGGTGCATGCCCTCAGCCTCAGTGGCCGCGCCTCGAATCTCTTCCAGCAACTGATCCTGCAGTCGGGCACCGCCCTCAATCCCTACCTGATCGACGAGAGTCCTCTGGAGACCCTCGACACCTTCGCCCGCCTAGCCCGTTGTCCAACGAATCCCGCCGCCCGCACCCTTGCCCCGCTGTACGACTGCCTGGGCAGGCTGCCCACCTCGCAGCTGGTCTCCGCCTTCGAGCAGCTGTTCGAGCAGAATGAGCCGCGCGGTCTGAGCTCTCTGGGTGGCTTCAAGCTTGTCGTGGGCGACCGCCTGGGATACCTGCCTCGTCCTCCCGCCGCCCTGGCCGCCAACGCCAGCAACAGCGTGCCCACCATTATTGGTGCCGCCAAGGACGCCTCCGCCTTCATCCTGTCACGTGAGTTTTATATATTTAATTTAATTTTTTCTATCAATTCTGAAGAGAAAGTATTAATTTAAAAAAATTCAAAACTCTTCTATATTTAGAAAAGTATTTTCTTAAATTGTAAAGGTAACTCCAATTAGTTTTTAAAAGAAACCCCCTCTTTGCTAGCTTCCAACATGTTTTTTTAAAGCCAGAGTTTATTCGGATTGTTGGGACAGATCCCGTGGCTGTGGGCGATAAGAGGCTCCAGCGGATCTCGGGGGTCAGTCTGATAAGGAGCTATGTGATTAGTCCCACTTAGACAGCAAAATCATCGCAATGCTGTGATTGTTGGACTAAATAATTTTAATTCAAGTCAAGGTTTAGCTTAGTTTTATGCTATTTACGTCGACGGGCAGGAAATGTTTGCGTTTTAATTCAACCTATTTAATCTGGTGTATTTTCCCAAAAATCCAGCCAAGTCGAATGTCAATGCCCCGCGATAAGAACAATTATGTAGGCAGCTTTATAAATATATATTATTTTTCACAATATATATTTTGAAAACATTCTTTTAAGTTAAGATAGCAATAGAAGTTTATATATCTAATGGGATATATTTCCTTGCAGGCTTCTACAACCAGATCGCTGGCCTGCAGTCACGTAATGTCAGCGACTACATCGACGTGGTGCTGCGCCACACGGCTCCGCCCAGCGAGCATCGCATCTGGAAGCAGTGGGCCCAGCGTGAGATCTTCTCCCCCGACCAGGAGTACTCGGCCAGTGCTCGCACTGTGACACAGGGTCTGCTGGAGCTGAGCAACGTCATCCTGTACCGCGCACCCGTGATTTTCTCCATTCGCCAGGCGTACCGCTCCTCACCGGTTTACCTGTACACCTTCGACTACCGCGGCGAGCACCATCGCTTCGGACACCTGGATAACCCCTTGCCCTTCGGAGTGGATGCCTCGCTGAGCGATGACAGCGTCTACTTGTTCCCCTACCCAGAAGAGGCCAGTCGCCTGAATCCTGTGGATAGGTCGCTGTCCCGTGCCTTGGTCACCATGTGGGTGGACTTTGCCGTTACCGGGGTGCCCAACCCGAACACTGGCGTGTGGCCGCGGGCTACGTCCGAGTATGGACCCTTCCTGCGCTTCACCAACTCCCGCCAGAATATGCTCGAGCTGGACACGCACTTCAGTGAGGGCATCATCTTGCCCAATCTGTATGGAGAGTACTTCAACGCCACCACCAGCAGCAGTGGAGCAGCAGTTGCCACACCGACTAGACCCTACGTCTACCCCACCCCTAGCACCACGACGACGACCACGACGACCACTACCACCAGGCGTCCGTATGCGTACAATCCGTATGCCAACTGGCAGAATAGACAGCCCCAGCAGCCCCAGCAGCCGCAACAGACGCAACAGCCCTGGCGTCCGGCGAATCCGGGCTATGTGCAGCCTCAGGACGAACGGGAGACGCAGTTTATCCGTGAACAGCGGGAGCGACAGCAGCGGGAGAGGGAGCAGCGGGAGAGGGAGCTGGCTTGGCGACAGCAGGTGCAGAGGGAGAACCAGAATCGTCGTCCGACGCAGGATACTCGCGAGCAACAGCAGCGAGAATACGAGCAGCGCGAGCAACAGCGACGAGAACAACTCCTGCGAGAGCAGCAGGAGCGAGAGAGGCAGGAGCGCGAGCAACAACAACGAGAGCGGGAGCAGCAAGAGCGAGAGCAGCAAGAGCGAGAGCAACAGGAGCGCGAGCAGCGGGAGCGCGAGCAGCAGGAGCGCGAGCAGCTAGAGCGAGACCAGCGAGAGCGTGATCAGCAAGAGCGAGATCCATCAGCTCCCGGCGAAAATCCAAATAACGAACTGCAACCCTACCCCAGTTATGAAGACTATCTCCGGAATCACCCAGACGAGTCACCAGAATCTACACCCGATCGCGACTACGACGAGGAGCGAGAACGCGAGCTCCAAGATCAGCAACGTGAGCGGGAACAGCGGGAACAGGAGCAGCGACTGGAGGAAGAGCGATTGCAACAAGAACGAGAGCAGCAGGAACGAGAGCAGCAGGAGCGAGAGCAGCAGGAGCGAGAGCAGCCAGACGAAAATCCTGATGGAGGTCGCCAAGCCTATCCCAGCTACGAGGATTACCTTAATGCACATCAAGGAGAAAGTCCTTCGGAGCCCGAGCGAAACTATAACGAGGAGCAGGAACGCGAGCAACAACGGCGCGAGCAGTATGAGCGAGAGCAGCATGAGCGAGAGCAACAGGAGCGAGAGCAGCAGGAGCGGGAGCAGCAGGAGCGGGAGAGGGAGCAAGAGCGAGAGCAGCAGGCCCGAGAGCCCCAACCCGACAGTGATGAGCCGCAGAACTATCCCAGCTACGAAGATTACTTGAGAGCCCACCAAGCCAGACAGCCAGCCCAAACCGAATCCGATCCCGATCGGGAAGAACACGACCGAGAACAAGAGCGGCGTGACCAGGTGGAACAGGAGCAAGAACCACCCATGGAGGAGGATCTGGAAGACGCTGATGACCAGGAGCCATCCGATCCGGCCAACGATCCCAGCTCCTATCCGAGCTACGAGGCCTATGTGCTGGCCCAGCAGAAGCTGCGCGAGGAGGAGGAGGAACGCGACAGAGCCCTGGAGGCACGAGAGAGAGCCGAAGAGGAGCAGGAAGAGACCCGGCAGGACTATCCGGGATATTCCCAACTCAGCAGCCTACACCATGGGCCGCAGCACATTAAGCTCATGCACCACCGACAGCAGCGACGCAGGCAATAGATAGGCCCGTTTTACAATGTCTTTCAAAATAATCTTTTTATTACAAAATAAACACTTTATGAGCTAACTGTACTGTAATATCGAATCTTTCTGCTCTACAATAAATTAAATCCTTCCTCGATGATAAATTCGTATATTGTACAAAGTATAATTATTTTCATATTGATAAATATTTTGCATACATTTGATTTCACATAGGTTATTTTTATTAGTTAGTTATTCACATATGATAATGAGCTCTTTATTGCACCAGCAAAGAGGCAAAGCCTACCAGTGTTTTTTAGTGTTTAACCTGAGTTAAAGTTAAGTTCTAAATAGACTACATCCTATGTCTAAATCGAGCTACTTCAAAAACGTATCTTGTTCCGGCTGGGCCGCTTCACCAGACTCTTGCGCCCATCGACCTTCTTCAGCCTGCTGGCCGAGGAGGCCGCCAACTCTTTCCGGCGCTTAGCCTGCGCCCGCTTCCGGCTGCGACTGCGCAGATAATAAATCTCACGGACCAGGCTGTGACCCTGATCCTCGTCACGCAGCGTGGCTGAGAACTCACTAAAGTAGTTGCCCCCAATGGTCAGCGTTTCGTCGATCTTCATGTACGGCCCATAGAGCGTGGTCATGGGTGGCCAGTAGCCAGAGCGATAGGAGCCAAGCGGATTGCCAGTGATCACGAAATTTGTCCAGAGCTCGACCATTCGGTGAGCCATTGTCACGTCCGGCGGACTTAGACGTTTCACATGGTCGGGGTAGGGGAACAGATAGAGGGCCTCGTCCGTCAGCGAAACTCCCGCCCGGAAAGGACTCTGCATATTGGTCTCCTCGTCCATCTCCTTGTAGCGATTGAACTCGCCTGCATATTCGAAGGAGTAGAGGAAGGTATTGTCCGGATTGTGCTTGTTGTTCATGTTCAAAGCCAACAGAACGGGCAGCTTGTGGTTCAGAGTGCCGGCCACCTAGAAAATATTATAAAATTGTAGTTTAAATTTAAGAAGATATATCAAGCAGGTAGCAGGATGCGCAGGCACTTCGATTAAACTAAAGTTAAAGGACTACTCACATCAATAAGCCTGGGGATCAGGGTGTCGAAGGTGCCATTCTCCAGCAGCTTGCGATTGAAGAAGTCATGGGTGACGAAACTGGTGAGGAGCATGGTCTTATCGGTGCCCACCACCTGGCGGATCACATGGTCGATGTAATTGTAAGTATCGTACTCATCGTCCGGTATTTTTCCCTCAAAGTCATTGTCCACAATCTCGTTAAGCACTCGGGTTCCGGCATTTTTCGGACAGCCACCCATCGCCGGATAGGAGAAGTTGGACTCCAGCATAAGGTCGTACGGATGCTTGGGCAACACTCCACTGGGTCCGCCGATAGTAAACTGAATGCCACCCGTGTGTCCGATTCCAAGGTCAGATTTCTCCAGCTGCCAGATAATCAGATATAGTAAGAATGTATAAATAATTTAACTAAGGTTGCCACTTACCGCATGTTCCATAAAGGCCGTAAGCAACTCCAGAGCCGTGAGATCCATGAGACAAGAGTTAAGATCCCGCACGGTCACCATCTGGCAGTCGGCCTTCTTGGCAATCTCGTGGGCATGCTTGCGGGGATCCTCCTCCAGGAAAATGGGCATAATGGCCGAACCGGAGTGGTAAATCACCTGGCTAAACAGCCCTTGCTGCACCATCGGCGAGAGCGTGAGCAGGTGGGCTATAGCCGCGCCGCCCACCTGTCCTGCCACCGTTACCCGCTCAGGATCGCCACCAAAGTTCGAGATAAAATGCTTGATAAACTGCAGGGCCAAGAAGATGTCCAGAAAGCCAGCATTGCCGGGAATCTCATCTGTTTTCGTTGACAAAAAACCAAAGGGACCCAGACGGTACTGCGGCGTCACCAGGACGATGTCCTTCTCGAGCAGATAATCCGGAGGCGCCTCCGAGTTGCTGCCCTCGTACAGGTACTCGCCGTGGATGTACACCAGCACGGGCAGGCGGGCCGTTACGTTTGGCGTGGTAATGGTCATGGTCAGGCAATCCTCCACGTCCAGCACATCGTCCAGCTTGCGCAGCGAGTCCATTGACACCACCGAGGGGCAGCCAATCTTCTCCGCGGTGGCGTCCATCACATCCTCCCATGGCTCGATTGGACGCGGTGGCTGTGAAAAGTTAATTATTAATGAGAATGAATATTTTTGATGAGGGCCAAGTCATTAGGTTTAGCGGTGCATATTCATTAAAAATTGTTATGAGGTTCTTGTAAAAAAAAAAATATGGAAATGCGAAGAGAGAGACTCTCCGAAAACCATTCGCATTTCTCTCAAAATTACGTCTTCTCATACGGTGGGTGGATGTCTGCATAATGAATAAATTAAAAATACTTAAACGTTTATAAATTTATAGCAGACTATATACTCTGCGAGTATATGTTCTCCGGATTTCTCTGCTATTTTATAGAAAAAAGTGACTTGTAGATGAAGCATGTGTTGTATTTATTTCTATCCAAATATTAAATACACATTTTATGAACTAAATGAGAGAATTCTAAAAGGTTGAATGAAAGATGCATGCTCTGATTTGAGGAAAAGGTATTATGTAGTGGAGAAACTCCTCTTTTTTTCTGTATAAATCTTCCAGATATTATATGAAACAGTTCTTTGCTATTTAAAACTCTATACAATTTACACATATTTTTATATTTGTGTTAATCTTGACTCATTGCTAATGTTTGAGACTGTAATCTAATAATAATCTCAGGTATACGACTTTAATCTAATAATATTCTCAGCTGGATGACCTGCATTTGCCCACCTGCACAAGAACTTAATTATAGCCAGGTGCTATCAAGTCCTCGATAGTATAGTGGTTAGTATCCCCGCCTGTCACGCGGGAGACCGGGGTTCAATTCCCCGTCGGGGAGATGTGAGGAACATCGTCTTCTCTATATATTTTTCTCCTTTTTTCTTTTTCTTCTGAGAATTAAATCTCTGGTTGGCTTATTTATTGCCTTTGAGGAAATTTACATAATTTTGAAAGTTTTTTTGCGATAGGAGAAACCAGACTCCAAATAAAGTTGGACATTTCTATTTGAAATTCTTGGCGAATCTGTTAAATATATGTTAACATATTTAGCATTTTTGCATAACGACGACCTCTATTTCATTTTTGCACAGTAATCCGCAAAGAACAAGTTCCATTTCTTTTGTTTTAACTACAAACTCCGTTATATCTGCTTTAAAATCTTGAGAATACTTCACAGGAGATCAGGAACCTAGTGTACCTTGAAGCGATTTAGTCCCGTGGGAGGCTCCGCATATCGGACATCGACAAACTGCAGCACTTCACGTTTTGTCCAGGCCGTCTCCAGTATCTTTCCCTGGATGCTGCCCAGCTTGGGCAGTTCGACAATGGTGTCCTTCTCCTCATCGTACTGCCTGTTCCGGAACCGAGCCTCTGCCCCGGAATAGAGGACCAGAAGTATTAGCATAAGCACGAGCTGCATGTTGTCGGAATCGCGGATCGCGGATCGAACCAGCACTCTCTTTAGCGCACCGAACGCAACTGATCTGTGGCCAGCGGGAGCTAATAGATATTAGCCCGCCGCGCTGACCTGAAGTTTCACCCCATGCCTGACCGAAATAGCCAAAACGAAGAGTTTGCAAACGAAAACTGGCTAAAACAAAACGCGAAATATACTGCAAATGATGCGGTCAGAGCCATACACTTATGCTAATAGTTACACGAGCAGAAAAGGGGAAGGGTAAATGTTTTTATTTCATTAAGTATTCTATGATATCGATTTTATTTAAATATATTTTAATTTGTATGTAAATATGTAGTGTATTATTTAAATACTTACATTTATTTCATTATGTATCTTTTTCATAAGGCAGTGTTGCCTTAAGCCCTGACTCGCCAGTCTGCCAACTTCTCTGTCCGGGCTCTTCCGGCATAAAATCAAGTTAATTATGTCAAATTTTATAGTTAAATAGCTTTATTTTTAATCAGAGCTATATATTATAACTATTCAAGTTGATATTACAAACATATACTATTTATAAACGAGATTGCCGGACTCTGGACAATGTATAATCTATATAAAATAGTAATATATTTTTACCAATGCCATAAACTTATTATTCCCATGGCTGAACGCTTTATTATTCCCATTTTACAAGCTGTTAAATCATTTCATAATATTTATTATATTAAATGGAATATTAATTGCCCAAATATATATATTTTTTCAGTGCAAGAACGTATTTCGATGCTCCGATTTCGGTTGCTTGACTGCTCGTCTGATCATCTGTAAGTAAAAGGGAAAACTACAAGAGCAGCAGATCGCCCCGAACCCGATTCGTCGGCTAGTCAGTCATTAGTCGCTCAGATTGATGCGAATATTTACCGGCAAACATTAGCCATTAACTAAGTTTGTCTTTCTCACGACGATGACGACGACTGCGACGACGACGACGACGATGAAAGTGCGGGCAGCGTCAGCGGTAAAAAAATTAATCTCGCAAAAAGCTGCGGGCATTGATTTAAATTTTAAATTTTACCTAATTGATTCCGCATGTTCTCCTCGCTACTGGTATTCCAACTCCGAGGTGTATTATCCATCATCGCGAGCGGCGGGAGAAAGCATTCGTAACGCTTCTGTGGCGAAAGAGATCGACGACTTCTACACCTAATCGCACGAGATAATTCCATTATTTCGGCTATCTTAACATTTAGTCAAACTTGGGAAACCCCGCCAGAAAAGGAAGCTAGAAGAAAGCGTGCCAAGTATAACTTTTCCTTTTTCAGAAATCAATATTTACGGTCTCATTGTCAAAAGAACTAAAGGTTTTTTCTGTTTTACAAAAAGATTGTAAGTGAATTCCAGTGAATTGCGTGAGATGTCTTAATTAAAAGGAAATAAAATGTAAGGAAAAAGCAAATTTTAGTTGAATACCTAAAATAAAGCATAGAAATAACAAAACCTTCTGCAAAATAGATTTTTTTTTGCCTCGCTTTATTATTTCCTACAAAAGAAAGAGCATCGATGTTCCCTATCTGCCTAGAGGTATATTGGCCATAGAAGGGATTATTCAATCAATCTCGGCTTCTTCTGAAACACTGCTAATGCCGATGCCAAGATAGCAAATTAATTAAACCAAAGACCTAATGATGTGTCACGCTTTATTTAACTTCCATTATGTTCCCTAATAAATTAAAATGGAAATTTGATCGCTCTATTCATGGAGATTCTGAACCGCGAAATATGATTTATGAGGCCGTGAAAGAAAGCGGAGTCCATATCAAATGTGTAGCTAAAAGTTTTATTGAGTTTCAGAACTTATAAATATTATACAAATATAACTATACTATAACAAATCTATATTATATTATACAAACTCTTTTCAAAAGTACCTCACAATCATTTTTACGTTATTGCTGTAAAAATTATGTTTTTGTAAATATTTTGTTGCTGTTTAAATGATTTATTTATTACGAATTTTATACAATTTAAAAATTACCGAAATAAGCTGGGCTTTGTAATTTAATATACTTTGCAGCATACTTTCGGGCAGTATTTATATTCTGTAAGTTTTATAGCATACTTTTAGGCGGATGTTATATTTACAGTTTTAGAACGCAATTAAATGACTTACAGTTTGGGAGGCACTGTGCTTAAAGTTTGAGATGCATTAGTCAAAGTCGCTTTACAGTTTGAGAAGCATTGTTAAAAGCTCAATTTACAGTTTTAGAGCCATTAGTACATGGTCTTACAGTTTGAGAAGCACTGAACAGTTTTAAAGCAACTGGAAATTCCGGCATATTTTACAGTTTGGGAAGCATTGTACTCAAAGTTTGAGA
>JAEIIU010055596.1:0-14257 GCA_018874675.1 Drosophila baimaii | reverse complement strand
GGGGGGTAGTTATTTGCGGAAGTGTCCGGAAACAGGCAAATTAATTAACACACTTGAGAGAAGTTGCCAAGCGGCGGCAATTAAAACTCATTAAATCAAGTTAAAAACTTTTTCGACTGATATCAGCATATCAGGCAGTGGGGCGGGGGGGCGTGGCATGGCGTGGCAAGGCGGCGGGGTCTAGGCAAAGTTTCGTAACCTTCGCAATAAAGCCACTTAAGTGGGTCATAATGCAGACAAACAGCCAGCGGGGCCAAAAGGAGGAAGAGGAGGAGCGCCCAGCAAACTTCTCTCTGGCATATTTATGCTGAAAGCGAAATTGAAAACTTTGCCACCGATATATGCAGCCACACATAGATATATCTCTATATTCATATATATATATATATATATATAGAGAGATAGAAAGATGCAGTGCTCTTTTGATACAGAGAACACCATACTAAATATCTTGGCAGGGATCTTGACTTAAGTTTAATGGCTGTTGCTTTGGATTCTCCTTAAATGCTGCCAAAAAGTATGCTACAAATAATGGCTTTTGCTTAAAATGAAACATTTACAGATTACAATTATTTTTGGATAAAAGAAAATGAAATCCCTGCATTCTTTATATATTTTATTCAGTTCAGAGCTTTTTGCTTGTGGTTCCCCTCAATTATTTCCTTAAATTAATATTTCTTTTATATTTTTAGAACAGTTACAGTGGGGATCATTGTATAAATATTATTTCAACTCTCTATAATGTTGAGTAATAGCTTCTAAAACATGTAAGAAATATATTATATTATTTTCCTTATAATATCCTTAGTAATTTCTAAGGAACCTTCACTGTATAATGCATCTGGCAGATACATATGTACATATCTCCATCTCGGTCGCTGTGTGCCGCACAACAAATGGCACAGAATGAAAGAACGGAGCAACTTTCACTCTCCAAACTTGCGCTGTCTTACTAAATATACATACTACAGATATGTATCTATATCTGTACATATGTATATATGTATGTTTATATCTATGCAAAGCCACACAAACATATCGTATGTGCTTATATAGCCATCTGGGCAAACATTAAGTGCATAAAAATGGCATTAAATTGTGCGCAAAATAGCAGCAAATAAAATTTTGCTACGACTTTTTATGCAGCTGCTTTCCCCATTTATATATCCTTTGTGCAAGGATATCTGTCTGCTGCTGCTCACTGAATGCATCGCCCGGTTGAGCGAATATATATCTGTGGGATATTTAGTGAGTTTTGTTGTATCTTAAATAAATACACAGAGCTCAGATGCTTGTATCTCAAAGATATGAGCCTTAAATATAAGCGGGAAATGCATGCAATAATTGGGTAACTTTATATTTATTACCATAGCTTAGATATTTAAATGTTTCTTTAACTTTTATGTCTAAAAATTGAATTATAAATTAGATGATATATTAATAATAATATATATAATAATAATAGATTAATAAATAATATTCTTATATTATTTTTATATATTTCAACAAGTAGAAATTAATTTAAATTAATTAGTTTGTCACTTCCGTTCCGAATGCCTTCAGCTAAGAAGCGTAAATTAAATAATTACCCGCTTGTTGGCCAAACTCATTTGTTATTCATAATCTGGATTCCTCAATTGACTTGATCCCTGTTGGAAAAGTTGAAAGTGTTTTCCCGCAGACGCTTTCCTTCGCCTTTTCTCGCTTTTCACAGAGATTGTTCCTGTTGTTGGTGTTGGTGTTGTTGTTTTTGCCGCTTTTCTCCGAGTTTCAACTTGCAAGTCAAACACTCGCACACTCGCACACTCGCACAATGTGGCGTCAAGTATTTATTGTTGCAGTTGTTTTCCGCCAGACCGCCCTCTCCGCTGGTTTTCCTCGAAAGGAAAGTGAAAACTTTCCGCCTGCGAAAAAGTCGCGAATAAAATTTAAAACCAAAACTACGAAAAACAAACAAAAAGTGGAAAAATCCAAATAGAATGTAAAAAGAGCAACTTTAACTAGGGGTTAATGTTGGTATTTATATTTTGGGAATTATAAGAAAGGGGAAAAAATGTTTAAATTTGATTATGATTGTTTTTATAGAAAATTTAATGTAGAATATTTATTTGCCTCAATTGAACTTTATTTTCTTACATTTATTATGAGAATTTATTGTTTGCTTAATATTCCTATCGATAAAACTTTATTTTAATCGACACTTGTTGATTTTTGTTATCAGTTATCGTTGGAATTTAATGTACATTAATTATAACTTGTATATTACTTTAAAATGTAAGTTATATTTAAATAAATTGAAGTGTACACTATTTACTTAGTTTATAATATTGATATTACAATTTTGAAGTTTGTAAATAATTATAAATTTGGATACTATTTAATTAAATTTAAAAATATAAATGGTAGCTTAAAGAAAATATGTTAATTTCATAAAATATACATTTCTAAGGTATGAATATTATTATTAAATAACAAAATAAACCTATAAGTATATGGATATGTATTTTAATTTATTAAATAATTTAATTTAAATTTTAGTTAACAAGAAGTAGCCGAAATATTTAGAACCAACAATTAAATGCCATTTATTGTGCATAAAAAAAGGAGATTACACCAATAATGTGTGTAAACTTTAAACAACAATTCGGATTTATTTGTTTAATATTTATTTTCTTTCTGGTGAGCCTACACCACCCCTACCCTACCCCTTCACCTCATAAGCTTTCACCTCGCTCTCTTTTTTGGCTAATATTTTTGTATTTGGTCAACAACACACGTAATTTGGTTTGTTTGTTTTTTATTTATTTTGTAGTATTTTTTTTTTGTCGCTGGACAGCAAACAAAAAACAAAAACCAAAAAACTAAACGCAACAACAAAACCAACAACAACAAGCGAGCGGACGGCGCTGCGGCAGCGCTGCCAACGTCCACCTGCAGGGGGTTGCATTTTTAGGCCACACCCACATGCGAAATGCGACGCTTGCACTCCGTTGTGATTGGCCCAAAAACAATTGGCAGTCAGCTGCAAAGATACAACAACGACAACGTGGCAACAACAACAACAACAAGAGCGCCAGGCAGGCGGCAAAAAAATTGTGCTGCGTTCGGCAGGCAACAAAAGCAACAACAACAACAACAACAGCCACTGCGGAAGGAGAGGAATAAACGAAACAAAGGCAACAAGAACAACAACTACAACCACCGAAGCAAAAATCGCCCGTTTTGGCAAAAACGCAGCGGAAAAGAGAAAAAAAAAACGGCAAAAAAACACACACACACACAAACACACAAAAACAAAAACAGCAGCAAAGACAGGCGAGAAACAGCAACAAGAACAAACATGCGACGAGTGCAACAGCAAGGCAATATTGAGCGAGCGAGAGAGGGAGTCGGTCGGTTGGGTAGTAGGTGGTCGTCAGAGCAAGGGAAAAAGGGTGAGCTGCTGCCCCGTCCGATGAGTGTGTGTGTTGTTGTTTTGGGGGCGGGGGCGGGGGCGTGGGCGAAAGGGAGAGCACAGTAGTTGGATGCAGGGGTGGAAGGGAAGGTGGAATTGTGGAGCGAGGGAGAGAGTGGCAGCGAGAGAGAGCGCCATAGAAGGAGAGCATGTGGCGACTCATTGGGCAGCCGGCGGTGCAGTCAGCTGCGACGTCGACGCCGGCGTCTTATTCGCTTCGTTTTCGTTTCATTTCGTTTTTGGCTGCGTTTTGTGCGTCCCTTCGCACCTAACACGACGCCGCCCCTGCTCCCCTTCTTCTATTCTCTTATCGGCCTACCAGCCCACCTTTCGGTTTTCGGTCACGTGACACTGTCACCGTTATCGTTACCCGATGCTTGCAAGCATTATACTGTTTCTTTTTTCCAGTGGATCCAGCCTATAAGTGATATTTTACTATCGATGCGGATATACACAGAAAGAAACTGAAAATTGATTAGAATTGTATTGATTTATGGAAGGTTATCCATGATTGTTATAAAGATAGGTACCGCGAATTATGTAATTAGGTTTCTTTAACCTACTGTGTCTAGAGTTCTTGAAAATGTAGCTTTCCTACGGTCTTATCGATAAGAGATTGGATACGAAGGTAGTGTGAGATCTCAGGCCCCAAGGATTTCTCAGAAAGTATTTCTACATTTATCTTTTATATCATTTATTTCGAACCCAGGACCCGAACCCGCGTCTCACGCTTCCTGATACTCGACTTACAAACTGAAGAAAGTGCAAGTAAGAGTGAGATACTTAGATAGAACGCTCTCCGCACAAGCCTTTGAATTTAATTTCAACTAATTAATAAAGAGAGTTAATAACTACTATCACAATCAGTATAAAATATATACATATGTATTTATGTATATAATTTTATTATAAATACATTATATATAGTATATAATATCAGCTGTTTTTCAGCTTACAAATTATGTGTCTGTCAACCTCAAATCCTAATATCCTTTGTGAACTTTTTCTTAAGCTTCAATTTCCTGGGATTATTTGATTATATTTTCTCCTTGTTATCCGTTATCATGTTACTTATTTAGTTGTATTTACGTTTTATTTTAACCTATATTTGATAAACAATATATTATTGTTTTGGCTAAAAAAAAAGATTGTTTGTGATCTTTTTCACTCCTTTTGGTACAGTTTGCAGTGGTGTTTCTGCTGTTGGTGTATTTGTTGGTGTTTACTTTTGGTTGGTGTATTTGTTACTTTTGAAATAGTAGTTCTTTTTTTATAGCTGTTGGTGTTGTTGTTATTTTTGTAGCAAAATCTTTTTGTTGTTGTTGGCTTTTCCAGTGGCTGTTGGTGTGCACCTCGTAAACACGGAGAAAATAAACAAATTAATTTATTTAAAAGTCAAGAACTTTTGCGACTTTTAATTGTGAAAATAAGTTTATACTCTTACATATACATATGAATATTAAATTATTTTTAAAATAAATAAGATTAACATTTTGAGAATTATCAATTCCAATACTTATCAAATATTGGTATAAGTATTGGTGAAACTGCACAGTTAGGTTAATTCATACATAGCACAGTTTATGTGTTTAAAACAATTTCTATTTAACACAAAAATATGGATTTGAGCAAGAACTTTATGCTTTCTTTTCACCAATAAAATGGCTTAAGCCTGGTAAGCAAATTGTAATGTCTCCTCATGTAATATTTCTTCCTGTGTAGTTATTTGTTGGCAGCCAGTGCACTGCCAAGTTGGGGTATATTTGCCGATAGTTGTTGCTGGTGTTGTTGTTGTTAGTTTTTAGTATTATTGCCGTCGCCTTGCGTTGCATTGCGTCTTTTGCCACGTCGACAACATTTGATGCCGTTGATGTTGTTGCATATAATGAATGCTGTTCTTTTTTTTTGTGCCCCAACTGCCGCCCACTAAAATAACTTTTTTTTGTGTTTTTCTCTTTTATTTTTCCTACACGAGAGTATAACAATTTTTTATGCCACAGATAGCGGAGGGTGCGAGTGCCAAGTGCGAGTGCGAGTGAGAGACCCGACACTAGAGGAAGACAACGTAAACACTTTTGACATTTTTTTTCACGCCAGCTAGTGTGTGTGTGTGTGTGTGTGTGGGTGCACACCCTTTGTTGCCATTTTTGCTGCGCTTTTCCAGCTGTGGATGTGTGTGTGCTTTTGGATTGTACCTATGTATATGTGTGCGTGATGTCACCCCAAAGGCCTGTTATTATAAATTACTTGCTTAATAGGTTTATTTATTTATTTAATTTTTGTACGCCTAAATGTAGGCAATAAAATATTTCATTTGGAGAAAAATATGATAACATTTAAAAGAAGAAAACTTTTATTAAAAAAAATTAACATGTTAATTGGATTATGTTGTGTTTTCCTTTAAGACTAGATATATATTTTTTGAAATTATCCCCGAAAGTGGAGCTGACAGGACCCCTTTGTCTTCCCCCCCCCCCCAATAGACAAGTGCGTTTGCTTGCAACGCATTTTCTTCGCTTTCCACACGCTCACTGAATTTCCACCAACACAGAAGAAAAGCTTTCGCTCTACCCCCCCGAAGTTTGTGCGACTTTCAAATGACTTTTTGGTGCATCAGTTTTGTTGGCTGCCCCTTGTCTGTATATATATCTATATATATTTCGTATATATATATCGAGTTGGTTGCAGCTTTTTGCGATTTGTTATGATAGCATCTCCGGTTAGGATTTTCTGGTGCGAAAATCGAAGAAAATTTTGGGCTTCGGACAAAACACAAGTTAGGAAATTCAATTTTACATGGTTATACTTTTAAGGACTTCCTAAATTGAATCTTAAACAATCTTATCGAGCCTTGGGCAGTGCTGAATATAATTTATTATTATTTGCTATTAATAATTCTAGTTAATAACTTAAATTGAGTAAAATCGTTTAGTAAATTAACTGTAACTTGTCTTTAAAATCATCACTCTTCTATATTAATGTTTTTCTCTTAAAGAACTTCCTTAAATTAAAGTGCAGTTGACATCCTTTTATCGATACGAATTTCCCCTGTATTGACAATATTTTTATGCAATTTTTGTCCCGTCAAGCATCGCTGGGTTTTTGCATTCATTAGGCGACCAACTCATGTGTGCACGATTTCTAATTAAAAATTGCAAAAATATTCAAAGGGGGAAAGATACATAGGTAGAATCACTGGAAAAGGGTGGGGTAAAGAATGGCTGTCGTATCTAAGATTTTTCTTCGTCCCACTAACTATTTCACTCTTTCACTATCTTTTTGACTGTGTGTGTGTGTGTGTGGAGTAAATAAGCGAAACAAAATGTTGAGTGCTTGCAGAGGACGAAGTATAAAAAATGAAGCAATCAGTGCAGGAGTATGTGAAAAAGGGGGGCTTACAAGGGGGGTTTGCCAGGCGGTTTTTTGTTTCTGGCGGGGGTGGGGCTTATAGTTTCTGAAAAGGCAATCATAGGGATACCAGCTACACATCAATAAATGAAGGAGCCAAGCTCTTTACTCTCTCCTCCCATTTTTATCTTATACAGTAAAGGCTCAAATAAGAGGAAACACTCCTTTCTTTTGTAAACTTTTGTGGAAAAACATATATTTCTTGAGATGTATGTTATAAACATATTTTTAAAGCATTTAAAAATTATGTTAAAATAGTTTTTGTTTGGGCAAAGGCTCTAGAAGACAGGATAGGACATTCCGCTATGACCTACACGAAAAATGCGTGTGCATAAAAATCATATGGCGTTCGGCATCTTAGTAAGTAGAGAGTCTTTGCTTTGGGCATGTGTATGTTTTGTTTTTGTACTCTCCAGCTTGGTTTACTGTAAGGAGCGTGTCCTGTATTTTTTTTAGTGCACTGCTCTGCCTCCTTGAACAATTTTTTAATTTGTTTTTCTCTTTCTTTGAACATCGTCGCCTCTCTTTCGGTATGCCCCAACCATAGTGTCCATCTCGCTCTTTCATGTTGAATAGTTTCAGCTAGTTTTGCCCTCTTCCTCTCCTACTATGTCTATTTTTCCACATATTTTTTGTGTTTTTTGTTTATTCTTTTTTTTTCAATAATTTTTACGATTTGTTCGTGCTGCAAATTTTTGCGGGGGCCTCTAGCCCCCAAATTTTGCATATGTATTTGAGTTTCAGCAACCCCCCCCCCCTCCACTTCCAGGATGCGATGTATGTGTTTATTGAAGCGTAGCCATTGATTGGCAGGACATCTGCACACGGCATTCATTTTGAAGAGTCGACTTTGGGTTGGCAGTCCCCTTTGCCAATCCCCCCACCATTGATTGGCTCCGCCGCCTCTGACTTTTTCCCCTCTCTTGTGTGTGTGTGTGTGGGTTGCGTGCTTGTGTGCAAACAAGGAAAATTTTATTTGTTTGCCTGCCAAAATGATTTCCATTTGTTTAAATTAATTAAGAGTTTTCAGCGGGGAAAAACAGTTGAATCCTAGGAAACTAACCAAAAATATCAACAAGCTGCATTATTTTCAATTGAAATTGACTCTAGATTTATTTATATTATATTTTATATACTTATACTTACTTATATTTACAACTTTTCCTGGCAGAAAACAGGATAAATAAGACAATTTTTATATGAAATAATTTATTGATGTTAGTGTTTTCTTTTTTTTAAGTAAATAATAAAAGAAACAAGACAAACAGAGCTCCCAAAATAATCATATTTAAATTTAAAATAAATGTAAATCCTTTATAATTTTTTTCTATATTATTATTACTATAAATAATATGTTTTATTAACACAAACAAAATATATATACATATATCCATCCTTGTGCTTACAAATAAAATGCTTTTATGGAACCTTTCCCCCCAAAGTGATTTTTATCTCACAATCCGCAAAAACTTTCCTGCAACTCCTTTGCTTTTCTTGTACTTAAAAACTTCTCCGTATTCCGGATTCCGGTTTCCATTATCCCATAATTTCGCTTTTCTTCTCTTTTCTTTTCTTTTCTTTTCTTTTTTGCTCCTGCCTTGGCGCTCCTTTGCCGACTTCAATTTGACCTTGAGCAGGTTGTGTTTAATTCATTTAATGACCTCGTACAAAGCGATTCCATGGGTTCACCTCAATGATCTGTCCCATAATCGGGATGAGCGCGCTCTTGGCCAACCCCAAGACGTCGTCTTGGCCCCCCCTCTGGTGGCACCACCACCTTCTGACGGCTTTTTGGGGAAATAAAGACGAAACGAGGGCATTATGGCATTATTTATGGCGAAAACTGCGCCACAGTCCGGATGCGCCACCCACCTCTCAGGCACCTTGCCACCCCTAGAGTTTCCCGCTTTTCCCGCTTTTCCTGCGATGTTTTTTTCCCCCCTTTTCAGGGTGCGTGCAACGCTTTTGAGCAAAGTAAAAGGAAATGCCAGTAAAATGTAATGTATTAAATTGTTTTGGCTGAAACCAAAGCATAAATATGAGGCTGGCTTGGGCTGGGGAGGTGGGTGGCCAAAAGGAAAAGCGCACACACACTAACACACACGCAGCAAATAAAAATAAAATAAAACAGAAATAAGGGAGGAACTACCCTTAGCCAGGCCAAAATGCGTTGCGGTAGGTCAGGACTCAGGACTCAGGGACTCCGCTGTTATTTCTCATTTTCGTGCTTTTACTTTACCTTATTTCCCATTTTCTTTTCGCCACGATTTTTATGTACGTTTCATTTTGGGGTCTTGGGTTTTTGTTTGGTGTTTTTTTTTTCTCCTTTTGGGGTAGGTCGCGTGGCGGCAGGGTGGCCATCGCTTTGCGCCCTTTAGACGCTCGCCTTTTGCCTAATGGCAACGCAATTTCCGCCCGAAACTGTTTTAAAACTCTGCTGCGCCTACAAAACCTGCCGTGATGGCACTGAAAATAATTTCTATGGGAATTTAGGGACACTTATGGTGGCTCAGGGTGCTCTCCAAACATTTATTTGTAAAGGTTTGGTAAATAAATTGTATTTGATTAATATTTCATTATCAGAAAAGGCTGTAGTATTGAAATTATTTTAAATGCTGTCTAAAAGTATGCCAGGAAATATTATAGGACATTTTTATAGCATACTTTTGGGGATGTTAAGCAAAATTAACTATATTTGGGAGTCATTTCAAACTAAATAAAATAAAGATATATAAATAAATATATTTAATTGTTAGCTCTAATTTCTATAGCAAATATAAGCAATTTTATCAACCTCACTCCTGTTACTTTTCAGTGCATTCGGCGCCATTTTGTTTCTGGCACTGCAGCCCCGACAAGTTGCAAGATGCACGGCGCAGAAAAACGCCCTTCGACCCACCGCTGGAACGAACACCGAGCACTTCGCGCGTCGCATAGCCATAGCCATAGCCATAGCCACCCCCTGCGATGTCGGGGTACAAATGACATGCATGCAACGCTCATTCCTGTCTCCATTCTCCATTCACCATTCTGCATTCTCCCTGCTGCCGTTCGCATTCGCATTCCCATAGCCCCGCACCCAAAATGGTCACCTCGGAGCAAATGGCAGTTGCATTTGGAATCAGCCGAGAATGGGCGAGAAAATCACCCATCAGTGTTGCCACCGTTAAGATTTACGAACAGGGTTATAACTAGGGTGTATGAAATTCCTTCAAAAGGTGTCGGAAAGTAGACAAAAAAATGTTTGAAGCATTATATTATATATAATCTAATTATAATATATATAATATAATATAAATTATAATAATAAGATATGAAATTAATTAAAGAAAGAACTAGTGTTTTGAAATCAATTTAAAATGGTGCCTAAAAGTATGCAATACAAAGTTAAAGGTGCCAAAATCTGTGTATATTTGTTGTTGTTTTAAGATGTAATTAATATATACATATTTACGAATAGTTTCAGACTGTTTGCTTAATTTATTGTGTTCTTAAATTAGGCAACGTAATTTTTATCTATAACTATTATTGTTTAACAATTTGTATATAAAGTGTATAGTTTCAGACACATTTTTAAGAGATTTAAAAAAAAATAGGTATATCTGTAGCAAAGTTTTGGAGACCTTTTTAAGGTTTTTCGAAAAACCTAGAGATTTCTATAAATATTCCCTAAATTAATCATATATTTCTTGTTATAATTGTACATTACACCTAACTGGCTCACAAATTTAAACGAGGCTGAATTCCTACTTGGGAATTATAGTGCAAATCAGAGGTAAGCTTACCAAAGTTGTGTTTGCTTTGTTCATCGATCTGCTCTAGAGTTCTCATCCAAAATTTTCCAAATTTTCTCAGTTTAATACCCTCGGATATTTGCAAAAACAAAACATACACATCGCCTGCTGCACACAGCGATTTCTACAGCATTCCATCTTGTTTTTCGTTGCTCCTTTGGGAGGTCAAATTGATGAAGAGTGGAAAATAAAAGGACAAATTGACAGCACTGGCAGCCCGGCTGCCTGGCTGCCATAGTGGCTTTTGAGAGGGGGAAGGGGGGTTGGGACAGGACTCCGCCACACTCCTTCCTTCAGACCAGACCATCAGGGCACCACGTGCTTCTAACGGCGCCGGCAGTCGACGCCTACATGTCGGAAATGTTGGCATGTCGTTGTTGTATTTCTGCTCTAATATCCTTTATAGCAAAAGTGCTTGACGTAAATTGACTTGTTTTTACTTTTGACTTTTAAGGCGAACCCCCTGCCGGTCGTCTCCCTCCGCCCTTAGGCCACCCCTTTGTTTGTTTGTTTGTTTGTTGTTGTTGTGGTTGCAATTTGGGTACACAGGATGTGCAGGATATAGCATATATATGCACATGTACATACATATATCTAGATATATATGCACACACACTCGAACAAAACGAAAACAAGGCGCACAGGAAGGCCGTTTAATATTTATTTTATCCATGTTGTCCCGATGAAGGACTGGCATTTTCCTATGTTACAAGGAACACGGGCCATGGGATTGGTATTTGTATCCTTAGAGCAGGGGGAGGGGGGCGGTGCAGGAACGGGTGGCAGGTGCCCATTGCAGGTGTGAAAATATCCTGTAAATGGATCCAAACACACAGATGTGAATGAATAGCAAAGAGATGTGAGTGCTACTCTCTATACAGATGGCTAATAATAAATAAACTACAAAGGGAATTTATGGTATTTCATATGCAAAATAATATATGAAATAACTGAAATATATTAGGTTATTTATTTATTTATTAAAGATGATAGTAAAGCATATTAGGTTATTTTTTGAATTTTATTTAATGGCTTGTAACTCACTATAAAATGCTTTGGCAAATGCTTAAATAAATAAGAAACTAAGCATTGTTTAATTAGCACCAGAAGTAATTGGTTAAATGGCTTAAAAACCTTTAGAAACATTCACATTTAATTTTAAAATTCACAAAACTCACTAGTAAAAGAGGCTCTCTTGTAGAAAGCCTAAAAAATCAGAAGAAAAAGTTAATTACCTTCAACTAGCTGCAATTTGCAGATGATCTTAATTGAAGGCGCGCGCGTTTCTACTCGATGAGAAAATGCTGGTGGAAAATCTCAACACTTCAAGTGGCTGATGTACACAGCAATACGAGGAATTTTCCATTCAGCGAGGTAATAATATATAGAAATAATTATAAAGTAAAAGAGATTCGGTAATTGTTATTACAGTGTTTATTTAAAATTCTTTAACTTCTTCTTTAAACTTAGAAAATGTCTAGAAATCTCTTTAGTTTCCGACTTACTTTTTCTTATAGCTCTTTCTCTCTCTCGGATTTTTCTCTCAGTGATCTACTGCTAGTGGCTGCTGTTACTGCTGTTGTTTTATTATTATTTTTTGTTTTTTTTTTTTTTTTTGCCGCTTGCAGTTTACACGTTTTAAGTTAACAACTACAGCCACTACAGCCTATCGGCCAGCACCATCAATTGACCTTTCGCATGGGCCAGTCGTGGCCCCTTCCTCTCCAGCAAAACCCCCTCTTAGTCCTCCTGCTCAGCCTTTCATCGGGGGCCAAGTGCTCCAAATAAAATACGCTGCCCAAAAGGCCCCAAGTCTGCGTCTTGGTCTCAAATCCCCAGTCCGAGTTCGAATCCAGGAGGCTTATCTTCTTAGCCGGCTGCCGACGTGCTGGGGGAAAATCTGTTTTGGGGGCTGGGAAAATGCACCAAGTGCTCCAGCGCTCTCCCTCCCCGCGGGCAGAGGACTGCAACTTCAGTTTTCTTTTTAGTTTTTTTCCAGAACCCAAAGGAAGGTTCTCTCGCCCAAAAAAGGCAATAAAGTTCGCATAAATTTACGCGCGAAA
This sequence comes from Drosophila baimaii, assembly GCA_018874675.1. Classification (NCBI taxonomy): domain Eukaryota; kingdom Metazoa; phylum Arthropoda; class Insecta; order Diptera; family Drosophilidae; genus Drosophila; species Drosophila baimaii. Next base: position 1,538 of record JAEIIU010055596.1, on the reverse strand, counting down.
TCAATCTGGTAGGTTGGAAATTAACCAAAAACAAGTAAGGGAAATGGGTTTAGGTTAGTCAGCAGGTGTCTTAAGTACCCTAAGAATTATATTTATATTAATTATATTATTTATATAATTATATTTTAAGTAAAGTAAATACAAAGAGGTTTTTATTTATTTAAAAAAAAGCTAAGAATAGTAAACTAAGTAGGGTAATATATTTATTTTTGCTTTAAACTGATTTCACTTGACATTAATGGAATTTTAACAATAGGAGTTTCCCAATTAATTGTAATAATTTATTATATTACATAACAATAATCTCAATTAAAATATTAAAATAATGTAGTACTTATGTAACTATGATTTATTTACTGATCTACAGAAAATCAAGTTTTGTAGGAAGAATATATACCATTTAATTTGTTTATTTTTTATATTTATCTATAAAACTATCTACATTTTCGATACTCTCAGGCAGGGTATTGAAGGCATCGCCAAGAGCTGACTCTCTGGCTCTGTGGCTCCCCATCAAATCGCATTTTAATAGCTGCCCGGCATAGCGTTGGTCAGCTTCGCCTTACCCTTTTGGCCCCTTAAGTGTGAAATTTAACCAAGCCACTCGGACCGCGGCAGAAGCCTCAAGGCAAAAAATCGAATAGAAGAAGAACCTCGGAAAATGGCCAGGAAAAATTAACAAAAACATAGGAAAAGCCGACGTGCGGCTGGCTGTCAGTTAATTGTAGTGGCTCATAACGACTTGAAGAGCTGCCAACTTGAACTGATTTAATTAGGGATACGAAGTGTTACCCCATCTCTAGGGGACTATCGATAATTGCTCATTAGCCGTCGATTGACAGCGACAGTATAGGGGGGGAAATAATAATATATATAATAATAAATCGAATAATAAATAAAATAAGTAATAATAAAATAATAAAAAAATGTTAAAAAATAGTCTTTTCTTATAGGAAAATAAAAAATATAATAATACATATAAAAACAAAAATAAATAGGGTTTTTTTTAGAAAAGGGTTAAGTAAATAATTTCTGTATATAACTTTATTGGTTTTTTATGCATTTTTCAATGCTTGTTTTTCTAATTTTTGAATCCTAATAAAATATTGAATTTACGTTAGTAATTTATAGTATCATACATATGATTTACATGATTTTCCTGTTGCATTTTCCCTTTTATTTTTTTCTTCTCCCTCTAAAACCACCATTAATAACAATTAATTTGTATTTATGGCTGGGCATTCCTGCCATACACACAGGGTGCCCCTGGCAAGCTGCAATTGCACAAGTTTATCCTTGTAATCCCCACATTAGTCTGTATCCCCCTCCCCACCGCCTCTCCTGCCTCCCCTCCTCCTCCCTTTTGCCCCCTATCTTATCGTCTTTCTCCCGCATCTTATGCTTCTCTTTACGTTTTCCCTTTTCTATTTTGGCTGCCCTCTTTTTTTTTTCGGTCTTAGCAAATTACCTTCACGAGCCAAAAGGGGGAGGGGGGAGGGAGAGGGGTGGGGGCGAGGATACTGACAAACCACATGCGA
>JAEIIU010055595.1:0-10962 GCA_018874675.1 Drosophila baimaii | reverse complement strand
CCACGGACGCCACGGACGACCGTTTGAAGCAGGAAAGGGCTCTGAGTCCGCCTATATATCAGTAGCAAATATATGGTTATAACCGCTCCACGGACGAGCGCGTTCTCAGTCGTAAATAGTTATTACTCTATATATGTTCTCCCCCGAATAATTGAGCATTGCATGCATTATTGATGGATTGGTTAAATGATTGATTGTGTTGCGAGTTATATATACGATATGCATATAAGAACTAGAACCTGTATCAAGAATTATCGATTATACACTCAATATACATACATATATATATATAAATATAAATATAAATATAAATTAAATAAAATATGCGTCCATTTCTTTGGTATTTCTCTCTACTCTACTGCTCCTTTTTGGGCTCCGGCTTCTCCGACTTCTCCGTATTCTCGAGCAACTTGTTAAGGCGTTCATCTGTCAGGGGCTCCTTGCTGTTGAAAAGCTTCTCGATCTCGGCCCGCTCATCGTCGCCTATATCCTTGGCATACTGCCGGGCCAGTTCCTCCAAACGCTGTTGATTCTTCTTCAGGTGTCCGGGTAGCCAGAAGATAGTCTGAACCATTCTAAAAAGGAATCGGAGAGAAGATGTATGAGGTTATTGTTTCAATGTAAATTATATACGTTGGGTCAAAGGAACCTGCAATATTCACAAGACACTAACTAATTAATTAAAAGTTATAATTACTTTCTCGGGTAGATTGTATTTTTGGTATTTAGACTTTAGAATTCCCTAGAGAAGGGAAACATTTTATAGTCTCGTTTAAAATTGAAAGGAGTGTAGACACAATAGAAAAGATTATCCAGTGCCATTACTCCTAATTGTATGTTGGGATAATAAACTCAAAGTATTTACATCTTCTTACTTAAGTAATATAAATCCGCAAAGGGCCAGCAACAAGCACAGCCCGGATGTCTTGATCATGGTCCAATAGTCGACCAATACTTGTTGGTGCTTCATTTTGGAAATCCTCTAAAGATGTTCTGCCTCCACTCGTGACTAAATTAAAACCTCAACTGTCATGTGCGACGGGCCACATCTCCGCGTCCGAAACCTTGGCCATGTTGTGGCCGCGTTGTCAGGGGCAGCAGGACCGTGGGATACGTGTATTAACGTGTAAAGACCAGGCGACAGACCAATCACATATGTTGGCCATAAATCGATATTCCATTTGTCCTGATTTGATGGATAGACTGAAAACAAGAGCTGACCGGGGACCTGCTAACTGGTAAAGACACATGGCTAACCAAATGTTGCCCGCAACATGTTGCTGCTGGCGCGTGTGAGTTCAGCCATTTTTTTTACGGTTTTGTTTTCATTTGCTATCGCCTTTTCTATTTTTAACAGTTATCTTCTAAGAAATTTTTGCGTATTCGAAAAAATATAGGTAATAATGATACGGCTAATTAAAATGAATACACTGCGGTATACCCTTATTTAAGTTGTACATTTTGATTAAGAAAGCTAAATATTTTCATTATCCATAATTGTTTTAAGGAATTATTTTAGTTTTACTTACCAAATCCGATCTATGGAAGATATTTAAATAAATTTTGAGTTTCATTTATATATTTGAAGACAAAATAGAATAGATACTTTATGTAAAATACCCTAAAAACTTTAAATATTTATCGAACATAAGAACCTTAATTTATTATAGGTAAACTATTAGTCAAAGGACTCAAGCACTTTTTAAAAATATTTTAAAGATGAAATTATATTTCATTTTTCCAGAATTTCCCATAATAAAACCCTGTGTTTATACGCCTTTCTAATCTACTCGAAAACTGGGTATCAAAATAATTGGAAAAGATAATGAAATCAGCAGTTTAGTTAGGGGGTCTCGCGCGTTTTTAGATTGTAAATTAGAATCCCGCGATTTCAATCAGAACAAGAAGCTGATTAGGCCCAGGTGTATGTATCTCTCCTATATATTTCCCTGATTTCTTGGGGGGGTTGTGACCGCACGAGCCAATAAATCTGATTGCGGGCTACTATCACCGCACAGATAATGGTCAAGAGGACGCTATAAAAGCCTCAATACGAGGGCATTCTGACCACAGTTCTGCGATGAGAGGACTAACGCTAAAAGTAACCATATTACTGGTCGGTTTGGGCCTGGTTTTGGCCGGCAAGCGGCCCATCTCCGATTGCGTAAGTATACATGAAAATATAGAATTAATGTCTCTTACAGAATCAGCTATAGACCCATATAGATATCAAGGATTATGAATAATTGCTGAATGATCTTTCCAGGGTGAGCGTATCGAGGATGATGGCTATCCGATGGAGCGCCACACGGTCGTCACCAGTGACAGCTACATCCTGACGATGCACCGCATCCCCTATTCACCCAAGACGGGACCTAGCGAGAACCGCCCGGTGGCCTTCCTCATGCACGGCATGCTCAGCTCCTCCTCCGACTGGGTGCTCATGGGTCCGGAGAGGGCGCTGGCCTACCAGCTGGCCGACGCTGGCTACGATGTCTGGATGGGCAATGCCAGAGGCAACACCTACTCCAAGGCTCACAAGTACTGGCTTACGATTTGGCAGCTCTTCTGGAACTTCAGTTGGAACGAGATCGGCATCTATGATCTCCCGGCCATGATTGATTACGTGCTGGCGGAGACTAAGCAGGAGAAGCTTCAGTATGTGGGCCACTCGCAGGGCACCACTGTCTACCTGGTGATGGTGTCTGAGAGGCCCGAGTACAACGACAAGATCAAGTCGGCCCATCTCCTGGGACCCGCCGCCTACATGGGCAACATGAAGAGCCCCATGACTCGTGCCTTCGCCCCCATTCTGGGCCAGCCCAATGCCATCGTTGAGCTGTGCGGCTCCATGGAGTTCATGCCCAGCAGCAAGTTCAAGCAGGACATGGGCATCGAGATGTGCCAGGCCACGTCGCCCTATGCCGATATGTGCGCCAACGAGATCTTCCTGATCGGAGGATACGATTCCGAGCAGCTGGATTATGTGAGTACAAAAGACCAGTAAGAGTGAAAAGAAGTTAACACATTCCCTTTTTCAGGATCTGCTGGAACACATCAAGGCCACCTCGCCGGCTGGTGCCTCCGTTAACCAGAATCTGCACTTCTGCCAGGAGTACAATTCCGGCAAGTTCCGCAAGTTTGACTACACCGCCATCCGCAATCCCTTCGAGTACGGCAGCTACTTCCCCCCCGAGTACAAGCTAAAGAACGCCAAGGCCCCGGTTCTATTGTACTACGGAGCCAATGACTGGATGTGTGATGTGAGCGATGTGCGAAAGCTGAGGGACAACCTGCCCAACATGGCTCTGGATTACTTGGTGCCCTTCGAGAAGTGGGCCCATCTGGACTTCATCTGGGGCACTGAGGCACGCAAATATGTCTACGACGAGGTCTTGATGCAGATGCAGAACTACGAATAGGTTTATGCTCTCCCGCAATAAAATGAACATACAAACATAGAGACATGAGCTCCTTTATTCCAACTCTATCTCCATATCATACTTCACTCTGGTCATAAGACCGCCAACAAGTGTAAACGCTATTCTGTAGTAGCCTGGCTTTAGCGTTGACCTCAGTCGGTCCACGTCCAGTGAGTAGGCAATGTGATGATTCTCCGGCTGCAGAGAGCAGTCGTTGATCTTCTTGTGTGTGTCCTTGGAGAGCAATTTGAATATAGTGCATGCTTCCCGGATGAAGACTACATCTCTATATGGGCCTTCGGGGGGCTCTGCCTCCGAGACTCTAAACACCAGCTGTGAGGTGAATTCGGTAAAGGAACTTGTTAGTAATACTGTGTTAGGAGTACGTAAATATAAAAAGTTAGAGGGTTCTATATAGGTCACTCTTCTTTATTCACTGCCAGCTCAAGGATGAGCTATACCTTACCGTCCAAGTATTCCTGATGGAGACCTTATTTTGATATTCTCCATTAATTTCTACCATACTCCCTTGGTCCTGATCTCGAAAAGATTTATGGTTAGAAGGGTGAGTCCAAAAAGCACCTGATGATGTACCAAACCAGATGAAAAACCCATTTCGGCAGTGAATTGACTGATGCTCGATCATCTGCTGTTACGGTTTCATATAGGTTGTTACAGAATAAAATGTAGCTTGTACCGGAAGAGGTTTCCAATTGAGATGAAATGATCTCCATTTGTATGAAATTATATTTTGTTATCCTGACATCTTCCGAGTCTTGATAATAGGTTTAATATGGGACACATTGTAATGATGTAATGTTTATCATTACGTCAAAAACATCAAAAAACTCATGTATTTTTTCCATGTATGTTATTTGTCTTATTCGATTCTTATGTAACCTATTTAAACCGAAGGTATGTCGGAATAAAATCAGTTTCTAACAAAAACTCAATGAATAAAGTCTTTTTATTTGAATCATCTTTCAATTTGGTTCTGAATTTCCCTGATTTTTTTTGAATTTTTAATTTAGTTTTAATTTTTTGGTTCCTTAAAACTCTTTGGTAAAAGTTGAGCTGAGAAGAGCTATCTTCTGAAGTGGAAATACTTTAACAACACCAATATGTGAACTCTGAGGTGTTAAAACCGATGGTGTCCTACGAATAGTTTTATTGTTTATTTAAAACTGCAAAACATGATAGAAATATGCAAAGATTATTCCACCACTTCTAGCTCTGCCATGTATTCCAGCTTGATGTGCTCGTCGTGTAAAAGTCTCGACACAATACGATAGTGTCCGGGAATTAGGAGCTTCTTCAACAGGTGCACGTCCAGGGGAAAGTCGTTCATGTGATAGTGCTCCGGGGGCAGGGGACAGGTGCTCGGGTGTGGGGCATTCGAGTGCTCCTTGAGCTTTTCGTAGAAGAACTCCTTGTAGTAGGTTTTCATAACGTCGCATACTCCCAGATCGGGTAAGTCAAGGAATTCATCGTACTCCTCATCACGCTCGGGAGCTCTTGAGACGGTGATGTGTACCTGTAATAGGTTGGCAGGGTTATTAATGTGAATGTAATTTCAATTTGCTCATTTTATTAAGACTTTTGAGATCCTTTTCTTACTCTTACGTTATAGAAAGTAATAGTTCTTACCTTCCAGTCGTTGTCGATGGTGACATGCTGTTTCAGTTCTCCACTAACTTTCACCACATTCTCCTCGTACTCGGCGATACGGAGATGGCAGTTCAGGTCGTCTGATTTTTCGATCACTTTTTCCAACTTGTGTAGCTTGAGTACCTTCGCTCGGACCTCAATAGGATTAATGGCCAGAAGGATAATTCCCAGCACCACGAGGTGCGCGAATGAAGAGCAACCCATTTCTGATGCTCAATCGTTTGCTGTTGCGGCTTTTTAAGGATCGCTGGTGGAGATTGTCAGCAGATCACATTGCCGATTGTTCCGGAAGTGAACTTAACCGGGGGTGTCCCCACCAGATATGGTGTAAATGATATCTAAATGGCATTCGTTTGCGTTTGTTTTATTCAATTATTGCATGGCAGTCTTAACACATTAAGCAACAACAAGCAGATGCTCACCAATTGGTAAATGATTATAGTTAATTTCTAGCAGCACGGCAATGACGACGAAGTACTTAAAACCTTTCATGCCCCCATTAAAGAGGGTAGATTTAAAAATAATATATTACATTTCCGATGTGTTAAAGAACAGGTTCATAAGGAAATTTTTCAACTTATTTAAACAATTTATTCCGGCCACTTTCACAGATTACAATCTAATAAAATTTAAAGCGAAACTGAATTTTATTAACAAGGTTTTTTTAATTCCACACTTAATGAACATACGACGGATTTGGATAAAAGCACTTTAGTCTTATAATACAATGTATGTCTATGATCCTTTTGGGTACATGTTCCATTAAAAAAAAATGTATATAAGCTAGCAAACAATCTCATTAAACAATCTGTCCCTAGACAGTGGGCATGAAAGTCTTAAACGCCGGCCACGTATACATCTATAAGTATTTCGCAACAATAAAAGCATAAAAGTTAACAATTTGAACTGGCTAAAGCTAAACTAAGTGTTGTAGTGAACAAATTGCAGCTGGAATGTTACCATTACTCAAGGGGAATCTGCCAGCCAGCCATGGGAGACTTATTGCCTAATCATGGAATCCACCGCTAGCTCCCGGCTATCTCGCTAGGTAGCCAAAGTTGAGTCGCAGCTGCTCGAGCAACACAAACGTGATGATCGTGTGCGGTCCCAGGCGCACAAAGGCCGGCACATAGCCCTTGAAGAAACCGAGCGGACCCAACTTGGCCGTGTGTCTGACCACATCCCACAGACCATTGTACTCTCCGGGCTTGGCGTTCATCGATCGGGTCTTCAGCACGTCCAGTGGCTGGGTCAGCGTGGTGGCTATCGTACCGGCGACCAGAGAGGCAGCAAAGTGCGTCACCAGGTTGTCCTTGAAGTAGGGCGTGCCCAGCAGGTAGGTCTTAGTCTGGTCGTAAAAAGCAATCTGGCCGATGGTCATCATGGTGCCACGAGCTGTCGCTGTGGTGGCGCCGGAGAAGAGTCGCCGGAATCCCTCCTGGCGATACACCTTCAAGAGACCATCGAAGGCGTTCTTGTAGCTGCAAATGAAGGAGCAGAGAATTAGTGGTGATTTTGTGATCGATATCAATAACTATTTGTCAAATATCACTACATCTGTATCACTATTTTTCCCAGTTAGTTGGGAACGACTTTGAAATAAATATGCCCTAGAGTATGCAATAAATTATTTTCAGACACCAATGTTCAGACAGACAATGTTCTGTATATCCTTAAATTCCTTAAAATATTTGTTAGAACCTACTTGCGACGCTGCTCCACGGGCAGCTTGACATCGTTCTGCATGCGCACATTGACCATGTCCGCCGGAGTGCCCACAATGCCGCCGATTAGGCCGGAAACTCCGGCTAATGCCACCTTGCCGGCAAAGGTATTCGTGTTGATGTGCTCCTTGCCCACCTCATAGACCCCGAAGCGGGTGGTGGAGTAGGTCATCTGGCGGAGCATCGAGGCGGAGAGGCCGTTGTAGAAGGCGAGCACGCCCTGTTCCCGGGCGATCTTCGGGAGGAGCTGAAACACCGACAGCTTGCCCTGTTGCGTCTGCAGCGTGACCTTGATGAGGTCGAGGGGATGGGTGACCATGGCGGCGCCAACGCTGCCCAACCCGCCAAAGTACCATCTCGATTTCCGCTCCTGTTTGCTCATCTTGGCTATTTCAAATTCTCAGCTGCAAAGAAGTAAGAATAAATCATTAATTAACCAATCAGTTGGAAACTTTTCTGTTACCTATTTATGTGTCTTTAGGTAGGTATAAAAAATGGTGGTTCATCTGTAAGTCTTGGGCGGCATTTTCAGTGGGCGGCGGAGTGTTATGTCATGGCGGTGGGATAAAAAGGAACTGGAGGAATTTAAGGACGCGTCAAAAACAGCTGCGAGAAAGCTCAGACGACAAGCTTTCACTGATAAATAACAGTTACTGTTAACTTGGGAGTAGTTAAGCCCAAGTTCACAAGGGTTGTTTTTAGAAATTTGATTTATTTTCGATAGTTCTGTAGCATGGCTTAGCTGACAGAGAAGCACATGGACGGAAAATAGTATTTAATATATATATAAATAACTAGAAATTAAATGAAATCCCCTTTTTCTACGCCCCTACCTACACTACCGTTACATTCTGCTAAACTTAACAGCTTTCGGTCTGCGCCTAACAGCACCGTTTGGCAGCTCCGCCAACCAGCTGATCGTTTGAAATTGTGGTCACACTAGCACCTACCTACAACATGTTTTTCATGTCATGTCAAATTTTTATATTTGTTTCGTAAACTAAACCGAAAAAGTGAAGTCCCGGCCGCCAGTGAAAAGCTTCTGAGATCCGCACACCCGCCAAATATCCGAGTGAGTAATTGGCGCGATAATTTGAAGCCTGCGAGCTTGCGCAACAAGTCGCCAACATTGTTGCCGGCCAGCGTCTTTTCCTGCGATCTCCTATTTTTTTTTTGCAAAGCGTCTTGCGTTGCTGTTTACATTAAGCCTTTCCTATTCTTTGTATTTGTTTATAAAGGCCAGCAGATCGGTAATAGTTTATAAATTGTGCATGAGATAACCAAAGTGGAATTCGGGCCATCGGAATAACAACAACAACTGGAGAGCAAGAGCTGCAAAAGTTCAGCTATCTGTTGTGTATACTCTCCGTTGGAGAGAGAGATTAGCGAAAAGTTCGTGCGATTTGTAATCATAGTTTTTCCCTTGTTTTACATGTTCTCTTGGAGTAAATGACTCATATTAAGATAAATCAAATGAAAAGTTCATAAACTTCAATTTTAACTCCTAACTATTATGGAGCCAACTCAATGGTTGAGAAATAAATTCAAATATTTATTAAACTTCATTTCTTAAATGTCGTATAATACTTTAAACTTATTCCACATCAAAGTTTAAAAAGCTAAATACTTATGAATGTAGCTATTGCAACTACGATATTTAAAATGAGCATTTCAACATACTTTTATCATATGTTAAAATTTGAAAACTTTTGACCAGTTGGAAAAAAGTGATTTCAAGAAAACCTTATAAGAAAATAAAATTTGAAGTAAGTTCCTTTACCAGGCGTTCTAACATGTTAAGGACATCGAATATTGTTATCCCTTTAACCACATATAGTAAATAGATCAAATCTATTTATAAAAAGAAAACAATTCGAATTTTTTTAAACCGTCACCCCTTAAATCGGAGGCGTTTTGCCTCAGAGAAATTTATTTAGATTATAATTAACCTTCATTTATCCAATTAAAAGACTTATAGTGTTTCTAAAACTCCAGAATGGACGAGGCGAATTTGTTTTATTTTGTATTCAAAAAAGCTGCTACTGTATTTAGCTTGTTTATTTTTATCGTTTGCGAATAAAATTAAATGTGCAATTTGAGTTACTAAAGTATCGTAAGTCAACAAAACGATCGCTTGAAAGTGTTTTTACGAACGATTGTACGGACTAATTTTTTCCCAATTTCTATATTTATTGTAAAGGCTGACCATATAAGCTAATGGTAACGATTAGAAAATAAATAATTATAGAACGGTGTTAGAAATAATGTCCGAGTTAAATACAAATAACCTCTAAAATCGGAGAGAGAGCTTGTAGGCTTCTTTTATGCTTTTCCTTATACATAATTTCGTTGCAAGGGTATTCTCTTCTTTGATCAAAGCAATAACCAAGTGCTCTGTGGACTCGTTTTACAACCAATTTCAAGGGCATATTGGCTTCGATAATAATTGTGTGTACAGTTTGTATCAATATATCGGTCGAATGACTTAATATAAAGATTGTTTTGTTGCCCTTTATACAACTGAGAGCCGGGGTAAAAAATCTTTATAGACCAGGGTGTTCTCCCAGCCTTATCAACATTGGACCCAGTTACCGGGTCGTATTTATAGATAGATAACATGTTTACCATCGATCGAAATCCCGGTGCACAACATTATTGCCAGCATGTGTTTACTGTTTCTGTCTTTCCCTGTCCGCCCGCGTTTATTTATTTATTCAATTACTATTTTTGTTTGGGAACGGCCACGTGCGTCGAATGCTTCATAAATTATATGCAGACGCAAGGCAGAAGACTTTCTGCCAAACTGTTCTCTTTTTTTGTTTGTATTATTCTCGTTTTTGTTCTGCCCGAATTTTATCTGAATTTAAAAATGAGCGGCAGTGGTCAAAGTCGAATTAATAACGAATATCACATGATCAGCTGCCATATAAAAAGTTGTTTTCTTTCATAATCGAGCCCCCAAAAAAAGAGCAAGGTTGATAATGGATTTTACCACTTATAAACAGCTGATTTCGGGTTAGATTTCATATGTCTCGGTGATCTGAAAACTTTTAAGGCATGATAGACACATCGCGTGATAATTGACTGATCCATCGGACTACACATTATCTCGCAACTTTGTGTGTGTTTGCCCATTTTGAAGCCGCATGTTTGCCTTGCAAATTGAATAATAAACTGACACTGCAATTGCAATTGCTACACTGCAATTGAATCAGAAAAGGCAGGGCGCAGAGAGAGAAAAAGCGGCTGCCACAGCTGATGGCATATTTACCTTGAACGAGAAACGCTGTCGCTGGTTTTCCTGGTGTTTTTCGGCTGTCTGACTTTCGCGAAGAAAACTATTTAATAAGTTTATAATTTTTTTCGGCACACCGGGAGAGAGCGCGAGAGACAAACTGAGAGAAAATGAGACCTCAGCACGTCATCGCTGTCCACACAAACTGGTCTGGTCTGGGCTTTGGGAATGGGGGATTGGTCAGGGGCAGCTGCTGCTGCTGCTGCTGGAGGCAAACGAAACGCAAAGCTTGAGCACCGAAAGCGGACTGATCGCCGCCGTCGACAGCGCGCCAGATCCCACACAACTCACAACTGCCGGCAGCAGTCCCGACCCTACACTTGCCAACAAATCGGGTGAAAGCACAAGGTGGAAAGTGAAAATTTCCGATTTAATGATAAGTATTTTCTGTCAAAATTAATTATCAATGTTTGTAATTAATATTTTAAATTTATAAAATGGTTTTAATGTAAAAGTGTTTAAATAAATGGTTTAACGGCTTTAGAAATGGTATAAATATTTATAATTTTTAAATGAATTATTTAAATTCTAATTTAAATAATAAGAAAGAACTCTTTTAGGTAACTATCCAGCCCATTTCTGTTGTACTTCTTTAAATTTAAACTCAATGGAAATGAATTTTCTTTTATTTTACAAAACTAAAGAACATAATATATAGATTATGCATTTCTAAAATGTGCCAAAATAATTTTTTAATACCTTTTAACTCGTTTAAAAATTAAACCCAATTTTAATGGAGTCTCTTCTATTTTTTCGAGTGTTTACATGCGCTCTGGATTTGACTCTCGGGTCTCTTTTTATCGCTCGGTCAAGGCGGCCATGTCGGAAGTGTTCTGCTGCCGGCGCTGGGTGC
>JAEIIU010055592.1:11847-29713 GCA_018874675.1 Drosophila baimaii | reverse complement strand
AATGACTCCTTCACTGCGTTGCAAACTTCTGACTAAAATTATAATACCCTGCAAGGGTATAAAAATTATACAGAAATTGTTTTTGGAATGAACCAGGCACAAAGTGCCCACGAAAAACCTTTTAAAATATATAATAAATATGCATATTTAACGTGTTTTTAAGCAGTATGCATTATACTCCTCCTTTGGCCCCTCTTTTAAATAGCCAAATTATCGCTTTATAAACCTCTGGAACTTTGACCGCATCTCCTGGCACTTACACTTAAATCCCCCTCGTTTATCTCTAATTAAAGTCCTTGGCGGCTACCTAATCCCCATTTTCATTGGCGTGACCGAATACCGAGCATACTTTTAGGCGACCAGCCAGGCGGCAAGGCCGCGGACGACGACCACAGAATGCGCTGCGGTGGCCGAGCAAGAGTTGCCGCCGACATCGCCGCCGTATCGATTAAGCCATCAAAACTTCGACCGCGCTTATTAATGCGCGTACATCAGCGCTAAAGTGCGGTCATAATTCAAATGAGGCGTCCCCTCACCTCGCAGACGAGTCCTTCGACGAGTCCTTGCTCCCTCGGATCCCCGGATCAATTGTTTGCCTGGCCGCGATGAGGGAAGTGAATTTTCTCAACCGCCGAACGCGGCAGCTGCTGTTCCTCATCGTTCTGGTGACCCAACTCTGCGGGGTTACCACCTGTGTCTACAGCTGGCGTGAGAAGCGTTTCCGGCCCTCCTGTGTCCTGCGGATGTACTCCGGCTTCATTCTAGCCTTTGCGTCCTTGTTCATCGTTGTGAGCTTCAGTGATATGTTTCTCAACCTAAGATATGCTTGGCCCTTTACGGTGGCCTGCTACGCAATGCTGGCGGTTCGCATTCAGGCCTTTTGCGTCAGCCGGGATATCCTGAGGCTCCTGAATGAGACACTCGAGGTGATGGAACAGGTGAATGCCATGGCCAGGCATCCGAATATCTTCCGACTGAGACACTTGCTGCTCCTGATCCTCGGCCTGCAGAGTCTCCTGCGCTGCCTGAATATGATGGTGGGCTTGGCAGGCAGCGTCGTTGTCCAGAATGCCGTCCAGGCTGTCATGTTCGTGCTCCTGCAGGCCTTCCTGTTCACCTTCCTGCTGCAGATTACCATCAATATCTGCCTGTTTGTCGTCCTTATTGCCAGCTACAATGAGTTGCATCGCTGCACTCGCAGGATTTCCAATGATTTGGATGCACTGAGGCAACCCCGGGTCCTGGAGAGTGGCCAGTTGCTGGTGTTGGTTGAGCAACTGCAGGCCATCACCCAGAGATTGATCCAGTTGCGGGTGAGGGTGTTTCACCTAACCTTGCGCATCATCGAGCACTTTCGGTTTCACTGGCTGTGTGCCCTTGTCTACGGGTTGATACCCTTTTACTGCTTCATTGCCATCCATCCCAGGGACATTTATTACTTGGGGATAGCTGCTTTGAATATTATATTCCACTGTACGATATTTAGGATTTTATCGTGGGAATCAAAGACAACAAGGAGCTTTTGCCACTTTCAGATGAGTAACTATCACAGGGATTTTGATAGGACGGTGAGTGGGAATCATATTGCACCTTTACCATATAATTATAGATTTAATTAAGACATTTTTAACCTACAGATTGACGTCCTGCTGCACCAGGAAATCCGGGAACACTTGAAGGTCTCCCTGTATGGCGAAACCCTGGATACGAAATTCCTGCTAAAACTACTCTCCCTCTGCGCCTTTTGGGTCCTTGTGAAGCGACAAGGACACCTGCTGCTGCTGCTGCTGCATCGGAATACTACTGTTTAAGTGGTTCTTCTACCTGCCACTTGACTGTCAAATTAAAGTCCAGAAGACATTGTCTCAATTTCGATATTGTGTCGTCGTCGCCTTGTCTATTATTAGCATTTCTGGCATTTCGGGGGGCCTGTTGTAATATTATCGCCACTGTTTTGTGTGCCAATGTCAATTGCACAAGTCAAAAACTGCCTCATAGATGACTTTCGAGATACTTTGCCGGCAATTACGTAGCCGTTTCATTGTTCCCCGGGCCCGGACTCGGGCCGTCGAACAAGCTTCATAATATTTTCACTTTTATGGCAGGCGACATAAAAGGCGACAGCTCCGGCAATAGCAGCAACATCATCATTATCAACACCATCAAAAAAGCCCGGGAAATTCCACCTTTTCCGCCCAACTCCTCTACGATTTTCCTGCTTCTTCCTTTTTGTCGTAAAATCCTAGGAAAAAAGGCAGCCAGGCAGGCAGGCAGGCAGGGAGACGAGCGATGGCAAAAGTGTGAGTGCGTAAATTTCTCTCTGGACTTGTACTTGGACTCGGAGTCGCTCAAGTGTCCTTCCATTCTGTGTCGTAAAATTAACGCTTTATATGAACGAAAGCATAAGGCGCTCGATTTTTATCACCAAGGCCAAACAAGATGGCCATGAACGGGTCCGCAAAATTAAGTGGCACAGAGAAGAAAAGTGTAGGCAAAATAGTTGCCATTCAAATTAACAGGAGAATATTATTTAAAAGGATTTTTAAGGAAGGATGACCTTTCAAGTTCTTGGATAATAAAATGGTGTATAAAAAATATTATAAAATTAAGGAAAAGCTTTTTTAAATGATATAGTTTTTTTTGAAGCTAAAGGCTTAACTATTTCTTCATTGACAAAAACATTAATCCCTGTCTTTGAGTGAAACTCAATGATAAAAATACCCTTAATGATTAACTATCAGTAATATTTCTTAATTAAAAATGCCAAAACCCCTGCCGGAATAGTACCAGACTTTCCCCTCAGTGTCCAAAGTTGAAGCGACACTCCAGAGAGCATAAAAAGTTTAGAGTTGAATTAGAAAGACTGAGAGAGCCCTGGAACTGAAGGACATTGAGTTGCGCTGGCTCAAGATGAGTGCCCGAAGATGGCCCCAACGAGTGTCTAATTATTTACGTGCAATGAAAGTTATGAATTGGGTTCAAGTTGGAAGCGATTAAATGAGCCTGAGCCCAAGGCTTTGCCTTTACTGTCTGGGGGTCTGGTAATCGTACCTCAGTCTGGTTCCATCCAGGCCACCGTAGACATTGTCGTGTTTTGTGTGTGTGTGTCTATTTGTTTTTAAAGTAATTCCAAAAGATCGGAAACAGTCTCTCCCAATTGCTACAAATTCATAAATTAAAATACGTAAAGTAAAATACACACAGAAAATGCTAGCTGCCAAGCAAACCAAGCGGCCAAAGATGGAGTCCGAGACGCACTCCCACGGACTTGTCCATGTCCATGCCCAGACTCAGGCCCAGTCGCTCTTACAGGGCCAATCACAGCAGTATCCAGATCAGGAATTAAAGCCCTACAAGCCCTTGGACATGCGCATCAAGCATCCCCTGGAGCACACCTGGACGCTGTGGTATCTGGAGAACGATCGCAGCAAGTCCTGGGAGGAGCTGCAGAACGAGATCACTAGCATCGACATGGTCGAGGACTTTTGGAGCCTGTACAATCACATTAAGCCACCGTCGGAGATCAAAATCGGCAGCGATTACTCTTTGTTTAAGAAGGGAACTCAGTGAGTGTGTTTTTGGGCTCCTCCTTGACCCCTTTTTCAGCCATTTTGAACCCTTTTTTAACCCATATTTCCCCCAAATGTCTCTGCAGGCCCATGTGGGAGGATGAGGCCAACAAGTATGGCGGCCGCTGGGTCATCAATAGAGGGCGTGGCTCCAAACTGGAGCTCGACAAGCTCTGGCTGGATGTGGTAAGTGGCGATGTGGCCATGTGTGGCCATGTGGCTTTGTGTCCGTTGGCTGTCGTATCTGTAGCAGCTTCCAGCTTCCTCGCAACACAACACAATCTCAACCTACTTTCCGCCCGCTGACAGCTACTCATACTGATTGGCGAGGCCTTTGAGCACACTGAAGAAGTCTGCGGAGCTGTTATCAACTTGCGCGGCAAAACCAACAAAATTTGTAAGTATCCTGCACTCAAGAAAAATACGTAGAGGGTTTTCTTTTAAAAAATAGATATTTATTGGAAGAAAGTAGATTTAGAAGCTTTTCTAAGCCGAAAGAAGTTTTTGCAGGCTATCTTTTAACACCTTAAGAGAATTATTTCAAACTTTAATAGTTTTAAAGTTGGTATATACATTTTGTATAGAATTTCGGAGTTTTTCGTATTGAAAACTAGTTTAAATATTAATTTAAATATTATTTACTTTATATCCACGCATTTTCCCTGCGTGCACTGAGCATTAGTAGAGTCTGTGTGCGATGACATGGCGAACTCCTAACGCAACTCCTCTATTCCACCAGCGATTTGGACTGCCAACGGGTACAACGAGGTGGCCGTCATGGAGATTGGCCTGAAGCTGCGCGACCTGCTCGGCCTGCCGCCCCTCCAGCTGCAGTACCAGCTGCACAAGGACTCCATGTCCAAGCAGGGATCGGTGGTCAAAGCGGTTTACTGCCTGTAAGCCGTACGTTTCCGCTGCTGGCTCCCACTTCCACCCCCAACCCACCACCATCATCCACTGTGCAGGACAATTCCTAACCAGAAGACACCACCACCCCCAATCCATGGCCAGTTTGCTGATTTCAGCGCGTGTATTCCAAAAATCGTAAAAAAAATATATATATCTATATGTAAACCTCGACATAGAACGGGTTTTATGAATTTGACCATGTTAAAAATTTCAAGAAAAAATAACCTGCAAATGTATAGTGTTAAAAGTTACAACTAAAAAAAAATATAAAAAATAATATAAGCTCCCAAGGAGTTCTTTCTTTTGGGGCCTTTACGCTCCGCGAAATATTATGCAAACATATGCCGCACCAGAGCGCAAATAAAATGGTTTATATACACTTTCAGCTTGTACTTTTGGCCGGGACGAGGACCGTGGACGGCGGCCGAGGGCCCCCAACTAGAAGTGCACAGTGACTGCAAAAGATAAACGTCCACTTGGCGCGCTTGGCTGGTCGAGCGAAAAACAAAGGACCGAAAAGGGTCAACAATAGGGAATTGTCCGTTTTAGCGAGGGTCGTAGTCGGTGCTGGGAAGTGCACTCAGAAAAAATTATGGAACTATTTAAAAATTATATTTAATAACTAAATTGAGTAGTAATTTTATTTCTGAAGGTTACTAATATCTGGAGATTAAATGGGAATAATTGTAAGCTATTCCCAAAACTGCCAAAACCTTTTTTATTTTATTTATTTATTTTGATTTAACTTAGGCTCACATATCGCTACTAGAATTCTCAAAGAGTTCTAGCTGCTAAAAAGCAATAAGGTACTGATGACGATACTGGCTATGTCTGAAACAACCAAATATCCTTCCTGCTTTGTTTTTTAGTAAGAATTTAACTTGAAAATTAAGAATTGCTTACTCTAAAATAAAACTATCAGGCAGGCTTCAGTTTTCACCTTCGTTTTTCGTTTTCATTTTTGAGCAAAAACGTACGTTTTCGTTTTTATGTGCTCCGGTTTTCACAAACTTTTTGTCATCGCTATGTTATCGGAACATTTAATAATTTCTTACTGCTCAAACTGCAGACTTTCTTGTTGTCTGAAGTAAACAGTTTTATAATGTATTTTATTGTTTAAAGGGTTTGTTTTAATTATTTAAAAACTAAATACGTACTTGATTGATCTACTGATGGTGTGAAATAAACATCAATAGACCAACGACTAGTTTATTTTTTTTCTTTTGAAAATAAGATCCGATTTGATGTCGAAAAATGCCTTTACTTTTCATTTCACAAGGGCAAGCTACTCGTTTTAGAAAACGAAAAGGTTTTGTGAAAGTGAAAACGGGAGCACGAATTTTTCGCTTTTGAAAACGATAACGAAAGAATCTTGTGAATGTAAAAACCGGAGCCTGCCTGTATATTAATTTTTGAATATACATTTCTTTAATTATATGATAATGTACTCTTTTATTTCCCAGTGTAATCTCTGGCAGTGGCGTCGAGGGCCTCCGGACTGAAAAATGCAAGCTGAAGACAATTGAATTTTGATGAAAGGCCGAAACAGCGAGGCTGCTGCTCGCAGCATTAAAATTCATGCTAAGTGCTTAGAGTTCGAGTTCCAGTTAAAGGGCGCGCGCCGGGCGTTTCAATCAGCCTCCAAACACCGATGACGATGACGATGAGGATGACGATGTCGCTGGCACGTGCAAAGTTCCATGATGAGCAACTTAAAGCTGACACAACTCATCTCCATCTACGTTTTAGCCCGGCAGTTGACTGCATTTTCGAGGTGGCCCAGGTGGCGGCGACGGGAGCTGTTAAACCGAAACCGCATCAAAACCGCACACGTCCCACACGGCGTGCAGCTGCCTTCACCTCACCTGGCCTGGCTTCACCTCACCTGGTTTGCCTGCACCTTTGACATATTGCAGGGATAGCGCAGGGATATGTTATAGGTGGCGGTAGGGGAGAGCTGTGGCACAACTTTTTGCCTTTTAGAGGAATATTTACAAATTAGTTGCTCGAAACGTGACATCGAGAATGTCGGTCGGGGCAGCATTCCACTTGCAATTGGAGTTACATGTTACATGTGCCATAGCAAAAACTTCTGGAGCAGGCAACTTAATTAGCAAATAAATAAATTACGCTGCCGTTTGTTGCCTTTTGACACGTCTGAAAGAGGAGGTTTTTATGGCAACCTAAAAATAGTAGGGATTAAAGGATAATGGCAGTCATTCTGAAGCTATTAAGCAAGAGTAATTATTATATTTAAGCATTTTAATCCAAACTCTTATACTTCCTCTTGATCAACTCTAAATATAAAGCACAGGTTAGCATTTATGACTTTAATATAACACTTAATGGCCTCGTAGCAAAACCGATTTTATGTATACTTTCGTGGCATATTTATGTGTTCTTGAAATTGGTTAATAAAAATCTGAACAGCAGTGATGGCCAGCAGCCATGTCTATTAGCTCGCTTATAGACTGGAATAGATCTATCACCCTTTCGCTGGCTACCATGCATATATCAACGCTTTTCATATAGCCAGCACAAACCGCATAGAGCTTCAGCTTTGGTTTTTATGGCCACACCAGCTGGACAAGCACTATGGCAGGCAGGGGGGATCCCCACTCACCCTCACTCCCCCACAGATTCCAGCTCTGCTTTTGTTTATTTTGTGTATTGTTGGGGGCTCGCGTTCGTACGCTGGTTTCAGCTTTTTGGTTTCGTTCGGTTTCCTGGTCTTTTTCTCTTTTCGGCAAAACAACACTACACAACATAAAAATAAATTGCACTTCTGACACTTGAATACAGTGGAGGAGTAGTTGGAGCTGGGACAGGGAGATGGAGGAGGCAGCCAGGCAGCTGGGCAGCCGGGCAGCGACACATGATTAAGTGGAGTTTGCGGTTGGCTTTGTCCGGGGAATACGCATGTAAATCTATTTGGGTATACATTATCGTCGTCCAGTTGAAGCTTAACTTTTATCATATAATAAAATGTAATTTTCCAACTCGTAACTCGTAACTCTCTGGTAATTAGAATTTATAGCGAACTTAATCGCTTTTGGCACGCAGTCTGAAGGAGGACGATGAGAGGGTACTCTTGTACGAGTATATATTTCATTAATTCCAGCAGAAGAACAGAATTTCATTGGGCATGCAACAATTTTTGTGCAATTTTTGCGTAAAGGGATAACAATATTTACCCAGAGAAGAAAAAAAAAAGAAGAACAGAAACCCAAACGACGAACAACAAACCGAAGCGAAGCGAACCGAACCTCACCGCACCGCACCAATGCGGAGCATTCGAAATGAAATATTAATTTGCGAAATTCCAAAGCAGGTTTCGCTCTCTTTGCTCTTCACAAATTTTTATTATAAATTAATAAGAATTTATGACGCCGACGGAGAGAAGCCCAAGCAAACCGCAGCCGCCAGGAGGGAGCCTCCCTGGGTATACTTTTGAGTTTACCTTCAAAAGAGGCCCCCAGGAGGAGACGACGACGACGACGACGACGACAGCCAGCCGGAGATATTTGCCTACAAATATTATTGCTATTCGAAATGTGTAGTATCCCTGGCTCTGGAGGTCCTTTCGTTCTCCGTTGTACGTCCTTGGTTTGCGCCCAAAAAATTCCTAACTGGCAAATATGCAGGCCGGAATGCCTGCCTGCTGTCCTCCTCTACTCTCTGGTAATGGCCAAATTCAGTGCTAGATAAAGGCCGCCCCCGAAAATAATTCTTAATATTTTCGCTTCATAAATATGTAAATAAATGCCAAGACAAAAGAAATCTTGACTGTACTTCGTTGGCCATTTCCCAGAGCAACGCGTCGAGGGTGATGGAAACTATAAAGGAATAGGAATCCTGGGCTAAAACCGCATGGATCGCACAACGGGATATTAAGCACAAAAGTTGCCCACAAAGATTTCTCGGACGGAGCCAACTTAATGAAATAAAGCACTCGCTTAGCGCACACACACACACACATTCGAGGTGGAGGTGGTGGCGGAGCAGGAGCACGGCCAAAAACCAGGACCTTAACCCGCAGCATAAGAAGTCAGTCGTGAAGAGCGTACGTGAGCAATGAAAAAGTCGCAAACACTTTATTATACAACGTGGCAGGACGTGGGGGTGGTGGTGGACGGGTGGACTGGGTGGACCCATCAAAACGCTACGCGCTGCGTATACGTAATAAGTCCTATGTAGATGCAGTCCCCCAGCCCACACTCAGTGGTCGCCCATTACTCATACGCCGCGTCATTGTGTGCCGCAGCCAGATAAAGACCGAGCAGCGAAGACCGCTGGCGAAAGACAAAAGATGGCCACAGGACACTGGTCCAAGGACCAAGGACGCTGGCTGGATGCACATAATGGTGCGTGAGCAAGGTATTTTGGTATTTTAAACATGTGCCCGCCGGCTAATGCATAGTTGATGGGCCTAGTCCACGGGTGCCGTGGACCAAAAGTGTTGGTCCAACTTGGTCAGCGATTTGAGCGGCGTCGTCGGATGTGGGTCAGGCCTTAAATAGAGCCAGCAATCAACTCAAATGGGCTGAGAAACACCGTGTTCCATATAAATATTTAAGCAAGATGACGCATTTGGAAATATTAAATAATAAATAGGTAGGTACACCCTTAAGTGATTTATTTTTAGGTGAAAAGTTAACAAAAACTCAAGTTTTCTGTTATTAAAAAATATATTTATTCACTAATTATAAAGTTAGACTCTTTAGTTGATTGGAAAACTTATTACCAACTTACCTGCATAGTTAATCTATTTGAATAAAATCTAATAACAATGTAGCTTTGGCAAATTATTCCAAACCAAAATAATAAACAAAACACCATTCGAAAGGTGAAAACTTTCGCCGCAGGTTCGCTTTTAATTTCACACACAATCAATTTGTGTTTATTAGCTCATTATAAACATTTCGGCGAGCGCCAGCCTTCTCTGGCTTGGCAGTCCCGGCACGTGGGTCGTATACTTAATTTGCTTAGTCAACGAAGCAAATCATTGACCAGGAGGCTATGGCCGCCACCACCTGCCGGACGTGCGTGCGTGAAATGGCCAAGGATTTATTAAGAGAGAGAGAGAGTGAGTGAGGCCTCAGACAAATTTTATAATTCGAAACTACAAAGTGCACTAATTTGAGGTGTTTGAGGGAGGGTCAGGATCGGGCGGAGGACGAGTCCCGTCCGCAGGCTTTTGATGTGCACTCAAGGGTTGAGAAAGGTGGCATAATCAAATCAACGTCTGGACCCGCAAAAAGGTTTATTATTTGCCTTCCCTTTCGGCAGTAGTCGCCGCCGCTTTCGCCTTCGCTTTGTTTGGGCCCCGTTTTGTGGTCATGGTTTCTGGTCGGACACCTTATTTGGCAGACACACCACACACACACACACTTGAGTGGGATCTGGGAGGTCTGAGCGTCTTGAGCTCCTTATTAACTGTCACTTGGCACAATTTAAATATATAATCCCGGGCGCGACTCATATTCTTTTTAATAAGTATGCAAATACAAATACCACTTGCACAGAGAGACTCTTTCCTTCGAATTTCGCGTAATTTGAGTTTGAGTTCCCTTTTTTTTCTGTTTTTGTTTGTTGTTTTCCGCTGGTTTCTCTGGCCAAAGTTGCGTCTAGACGTTTTAAGCGCGCCCGAGATTATGGGAAATTCATAAGCGACATTTGGGCATGAGTTTGGTTCTTTGGGGACGTGAAATACCAACCAAAAACATGGGCTAACACGAGAAGGGGAAAGAGGTTCTAGTCTTATGAGTTAAAATACGCTTGAGTTCTTTAAAGTTCGAGCATGACTTAGTACCAAGAAATGTAAACAAGAAATGTATAAATCTTAAATTTCATAGTGCGAAAAATATGTATTTTCTTTGAACCATAACTGCTCTATCTTGATAAAACGATTCTCTCTCTCTCTCTCGTTGGCTTAAAATAATTTGAAAGCTATATAATCCGCCATAATGTTATCCTTCGTTTCCTTGGCACTTTTTACATTCCCCTTACAATTGCCAAAGCAAATTGAATTTGCTGCACTTCAGCAGCGGCGGCGGCCACAAAGTGAAAAGAAACAACGTGTAAAGCAAGCCAAGGGGCAGGTGGAAAAATAGGAGTTTTCCTGTGAAAAATGATAGGTGGCACGGTGAAAAAATATGTTCTAAAATGCAAAGTAAAATTTTTTTTCTTACCTTAAATATTTTGGAAATAAAAGTAACTTGTTTATGATTTTAATTATTTTAATTAAAAGGTAAACTGCTTACTTTCTTGTTGTTATAAAACTGCAAGAAATTCTCCAAATAATCGGGGTTTTAATAGTATTTTTTACAGTGTGCTTGCAATTTATTGCTGTTGAAAAAAAACACCAGCAAAATGGTTATTGTGGGCAGATAGCCGTAATCCAAGGATGCAGACAGCACTCTCTATCTCTCTCTCCTGCAGCTGGATCCTGCAGCTTTATATTAAGTTAATTACAGCGCGAAGCTGGCATAATTTGCTACCTATGCATGCTTCGTGCTTATTGCATTTTTATGCGGAATATTACAGAGAATATATACATACACAATATATATATATAGTGAGAGGGAGACAGTACACATTTATATGTCTGCGTGGCCGCTGGCCGTCGCAGTTGCCGTCGCCGACAATGGCCGCTTACTTAAGCTAAAAGCTTTTGTGTATAAATTTTAATTAAAATGCAACAATTAAATGCACACCATTCTGCTGGGCAGGACGACGCGCGAGTCCTGGTTCCGTTTCAGTTACAGTTACAGTCTGCGCCGCCGCCTTCATCGCCGCCGCCGCCGCCGGTGGCCATGCGTGTAAGTTGTACTTACGGCAGGCGATGCATAAACCAGTGTTAAGCTCAAATTAATGGCATTAATTTATGGCCACGCCCTGTGCGACCTCGGCCCCCTCTCCGCGCTCTCTCTCTCTGCTTTTCCGCCTCATTGCGTTTTAATAAGTTAACAAAAATGTATTGCCTACTTTGCAGCGCCCGCTAATTTGTATTTTGTAATTGAAAATGCGCTCACGCCACTCACACGTCCACTCGAATATCGACGCGAGCGCCTCTGTAATCAGCACTACTTAAAGCCAATTAGCCGCAAATATGGCCCGGTAAGCCATAGCCCGATGCCATAGCCATTTCGTACCCTTAGCTCCCCAGCTGCCCACCCCCGCAAACCCCTAAGGGGCTTGCTCTGTCAATGGGCCATGAAACGCGTTTTGTTCGCATTTTGTTCGAGCCACGCCCTGCTGTCCACGTTTGCGGTTTGTTTGGTCGGTGCCGGCAATTTTGTGATATGGTCCTTCGTCCTACGACCGTCCGCCGATCCGCACCACCTTCATTTCCACATTGTGCAAACGCCAAACGGCCAAGCCGCTGCACTCGGAACAAAAATAGCCCTAAAATCCCACAAAATCACCATATAATTTCCCAGATAAAGCTTTTATATATTATACACAACGAAAAAAAAAGTTTACCTTAAAGGAGAGAATTTCTGAAAGTTTGAAATCATTAATTTTGATTAAGGAAATAAAATATTTTATCTAGCAAATACACAAAATAAAAAATTCCCTTCCTTTGGTCTTAATAATCTTCCTTCTTTTCCCAATAGGCATCCTTTTTTTCTTCCTGTGCACATGCCGTTGTGTGTGTGCAAATAATTGGCAACATTTGCGCTGCCCACACACTCAGGACTCAAACCCAAGCCCAGAACCCACACTCGCATAAGGGCGACCATGGCCACGCCCCGTTAGATACCGCTGAAAATTGCACAGCGAAATGAAATTTGCAAACTCACAAAAGGTGTTGACAATTATTTGCATAACAAAGCAAATTCCAGGCTCTCCCCCGCTCCCCCCCCGCTGTGCCAATTGAAAAATAAATATCCTATATATATCCCAGGGAAAATCAACATTAGAAATTTAAACTTAAAGTTTACATTGAATTAGTTGGCCATTTTTGGTTCAATTTGTCACTCACTTCGGGGATGAGAATATTCCAGGAACTCTGAGAGCCCCCCCCCCACCTAAAACCACCTTTTCAGTTTATTTGATGTTAACAAGAGAACAAAGCTCACATGCAGGTGGGTGGGCACACGACGAGAAGTGGCAGTGGCAGTGGCAGTAGCCGTGGTCGTGTGGCCCTTGGGCAACCGCAGAGGGGTGACGCTGATTAAAGACGCCCCAAGGACCGCAAGTGTAAAAATAGCCTGAAAGCCCACACCGAGATGGCCGAAATGGGGAGAGTAGTTACAGGTACACTGGGGCTCATTATTGGAGAAGATTTGAAGCAAGAAAGGGTCTCAAAACCTTTAAGAAATTATTTCAGTGATTCAAAAAAGTTTAAAATTGAATTTCAAATACAAATTATTAAGAAAATATCCATGAAAACTTGTTTTATATAAAATATGCTGAGATAAATATTTGACTATAATTATTTAAGTATTTTCCTTATTTAATTAATTAGTTATATTAAAATAACTTACATTTAAAATAGGTTCTGGTTAGGTTAGGTTTTAAATACTTTAAAACTCCAAATTAAATTAAATACAATTAGCCACAATCTAAATCATTTTAATTATTAATAAATTATTATTATTATTTAATTTTAAGAAATTATTTCAGCGATTCAAAAAAGTTTAAAATTAAATTTCAAATACAAATTATTAAGAAAATATCCATGAAAACAGTTTTTAGAAGAGCTAATAAATGTTCCAATAATATTATTTTAAATACTTTAAAACCCCAAAACGAAATTAAATACAATTAACCACAATCTAAATCATTTTAATTATTAATTAATTATTATTATTATTTTAAGGGTCTCCAGCTTTTAAGAAATTATTTCAGCGATTCAAAGAAGTTTAAAATTAAATTTCAAATACAAATTATTAAGAAAATATCCATGAAAACTTTTATAATATAAAATATGCTGAGATAAATATTTAATTATAATTATTTAAGTATTTTCTTTATTTAATTAATTAGTTATATTATATTAACTTACATTTAAAATAGTTTCTGCTAAGGAATATTCTACACAATTTGTAGAAGAGCTAACGATATAATATTTTTTAAATACTTTAAAAACCCAAATGAAATTAAATACAATTAACCACAATCTAAATCATTTTCCCCCAGTGCACGGGCACCGCAAAAACCAGCGAAACATTGGCAGATTAATGGCGTGTAGCGTTAAGTGAATCAATTTGGTTTATGTATGGCCCAGTGGAACAAAGATACAATCTCCGCACAGAACACCCACCCACCCACACGGCCGAGCCGCAAACAAAGCAGTTGGCCATGCGTGATGGCAAAGTTTGGTGCTATCTGTTAATTACATAACATTCAAAGTTATAATCTGCGCCCATCATCAAAGTTCCGCCAAAAATAAACTGACAGCCAGATGGTCGAATGTAATTTTTTAGACAACCTCTCTGGCCACTTTTCTAGTTCTTTTTTCTCTTGCTTTTTTTGTTCTTGCGGGAGCAGCCTCTTTTTTTTCTTCTATTCTGCTGAGACTGAGATTTCTTTTGGGCTAATGGAAGCCACAAATTGCGAGGCGAGAAGTGGCCCAGGGTGGCGGCGCGTCCTTCCCAGACAGACTACAATTTGACTTACACAACTGCCAATTTGCAGCACAAAACTATATGGGAAGGCGCCCGCCCATCCACCTCCGACTGGATAGGGAATCCTACCAAGGACTTGTCGCACGTTTATGGCCACGACGAACATTTTTGAGTAACAACTTTGCTGCGTGACACGAATGTCGAGCGTGGAGATGAGGCACTTATAAAATGTCCTGGCTTCTGATCAGCGGCGGTTCCTACTCCTCCTTCGGCGGGTCCTTCCTCCTGATGATGATGACGATGATGACGGCGGCGGCGATGATGATGATGACGGGGTGACAGGCTCTAGAACTGGAGCAGGAACGTGGCTGGCTCCGCAAAAAAGGGTTTCCCCTCCCTCGCTTGGTTTATTTCGTTGATAAATTGCCCCAAAGTGACCCCGAGTAATAGAAAGTGTGAGAATTATTAAAGGAATCGATCAGCGGAAACTTAATTTACACCCGAGGCATAACCATTGATGAGTAGTTGATAGGTACATACCCGGGGGGGAAAAAACACCTTGAAGTTTAGCCTAAGGACCTCCTTGTGATGCCCAATGGATGAGTTTAGTGAAAACTCTATGGATCTTAGAGTATCTTTGCTTTTTTTTGGATATTTCAAAACATGTTATCATGCCTCTCATCATTAAATCATATTTTCAAGGGGTATAAAAAGGTATCTACAGCAAAAGCCACACCTTTCCCATCACAGCAGGACACCGCTCTTCCCTCTTTCCTTATTTAAAATTCGCAGAATGCAATAAACCCCTTAAAACTGCTTACCTGGCCAACCAACCGAGCCAAAAGCGAGGCAAACCAACACCCTCGACGGTTCCATTTATCAGGTGAGCAGAGAAAACCCATCAGGAAGGACTTAACCCCTCAACGCGGTAGATGTTGACAAATTCTTTATCGTTTGGCATACACTTTCCGCTGATATTTATACAGGTGGCACAGTGGCTGTTCTTCTTGTTGTTGTTGTTGCTATTTGCCGTTTGTTAACCCATCATCAACAATCGTGACAAAAGGCTCAAATCTGTCACATTCAAAACACGTGAGAGCGAACATCATTTATTTTGTGGGCTTTCCCCGTTTTTTTTGGAATCGTCCTGTAAATGTTTTTATTTCCCTTTGACTAGGTCCTCACCTCTGTACGTGTGTATTTGCTTTTCGCACGCGTATTAGTGTGTGTGTGTGTGTGTGTGTGTGTGCGTGTCAAACGCAATTGGAATTTACAAATTTCGAATTTGAAACACAATTTTTTATTCGCCTGTGAGAGTTGTGTCTCTTTTTTATGGATTTTTTTTTGCTTGTTTGTATATATATTTATGCGCTGCTGCCTTCACTTCACGCATACCGCAAACAAATTGGCTTTGATAAAATGAATTATATTGCAGTGAAGCCTAAATAATTGGTTATATATTGGCTTTATGCTGCAAAAACTTGGCCACTTTGTAGTTGTAATAAATGCATATTTTCTTGTGACTTTGTATGGTTTAGTAATTAGGTTAGGTTGTGGATTTATTAACTGGGAAATAAATCAATATAAGTAGTAGTTAGTAAGCTTGTCTGACTGTTAAGTTAGTTAAGGGGCTTAGCTTGTTACATTAAAACCACATAAATCTTTTAATAATTTAGTCATGGCTAATTTCAGGCTTTTAGACATTTTTTTAGACATCTAAAATAATTTGTATCTGTCTCACTGACATGTTTTTTATAATTGAGAGATTTTCTAATAAATAAATGAGTTGGAAGTATTTGTAGGTTACAAATTGAATGTAATATTTTAAATACATTCGGAAATTTCCTATTTGTAGTATATTTTTAAAGGAACTTTATTATTATTATATAATTTGCACAGTTTTCCAACTAATTTAAACCTCAACTCCTTCACATAAAAGCCATACGCCCAAGACTGACCTAATTTGCCTTTCAAGTCCGTATGCTAATGTCCTAAATTAACTTTGTTTCAAGCAACCAATTTAACCCTTCAACCCCGCCATCGATGGGACACTTTCTACAGCAAGGATGCTCCATTGTGTTGTAAGGTGTAAGTGTAACTATCAAAATCACTGGGTATTATTTTTAATAAGTCACGGCAATCCAGAGGACTTGATCTCTATGCCAAAAGTGCTTACTTACGATACACTCTAAGCCACTTAACGTGAGTCAGCAAGGCGAATCTCATTAACAGGCTTTAATTTTGAAAACACACTTAGGGACGACGACGACGACGAGGCCCAATCTCCATCTCCGGCCTGAGTCTCGGCAGTCGACAGTCGACAACTCGACAAGCCGGCGAACCCTCATCAGGAATACAGGAATAGAGTACAAGGCAAGGGAGGGAAGGACGAAAGACGAAAGACGAGAGCCTGGGCCAGCTCATCATCAGCCGCTCCGTCCGCCGTCATTTAGTAGTCTACTTAACTCGTCTAAGGATGCTCGTGGCAGGAGTAGAAGCGGGAGCAGGAGCAGCAGCAGCAGCAGGAGCAACAGCTTGAGCAGCCGTTTGAGTTTCCAATTGGAGGCGAAGCAGCAAGGACGAGCAATGTCTATGGCGATGGCATCTGCTGGACGAAAAAACCCCCCATTCTCTGCCCCCTCTCTCTTGGTTAATGAGCTCACACAGGTACTGAGGTACTGAGGTACTGAGGCACACTGAGGTAGCGAGGCAACCGAGGTGGTAGTGGCCATGGAGGAACTACCTCTCTGCCGGCGAAGCAACATCCCGCAGCACTATCTCCGGAAAAGTCCGCAATCTGCTGGTAGTGACAGCGCACAAAGAGGGCAAGTCTTTGGCCATAACAGCAATTAATTGGCCCAAGTGGCTGACAGTAAATAAAGAGTTTCTTTTTATATTTGGCCCGGCACAAAGCGTTTCCTCGAAACGAAACTCGACTGATGCTGAGTTGTCTTTTTTTGCAGCCCCTCTTCAAATGAGCAATTACCCGGGCGAAATTGAGCTCGGAATTTAAAATTAACTTTAGGGCCGGGCAGGATAATAAGTGGATAAGTGCCATAAAGGTGCCGGGTAAGCAGTGCCCCTCCTCCTCGAGCGGGAGAAAGAGAGAGAGTGAGAGTATCAGAAAAACTTTTCACTCTCATTCAAATTCGCTGGAATCCTCGTTGCCCCAGGGCCTCGACTGCTCCGGCTGCTCATGGCCTAATCTAATCATTGTCACGTATGCGCTCTGGGCATCTCCTCATATTTGTTTTATTTCAGGAAATTAATCACAAACACATGAGCGGAGCTAGGGAGGCGGTCGTAAAGAGAACTGCATTCGACATGAGTCGTCCTCATCGTCGTCGTCTGTCTGTCCAAGGATTTTCGTGTTTTTTATTCGCTTCTCTTGCACGCCGCCCTCGAACCAATGAAAATTTCAATTTATTTTAGCCTGCGGCTGCAACATTTTCTGGGGCATGCCACGGCGCAGTCTTTAATTTCCGCCCAGGCCCCTGAAAGCAAACATAAATAATAAATCTATATGTATGGATAATTATTTTGCTTATCAAAAATGCCCAAAAATGCTAGCTCGTGTGTAAAAATTAATATAGAAAATGGCCTCTCCGGCCCTCCCAAAAAAAAGAATAATACAAAAAGAAAAAAATATATGCTGGGAGTGGGGAAAAGATTTGAAAAGTTGAAGGAACAGCAAACAGAAAATAGCCAAGCCCAACGGGGAGGCTCAAAGTGGGTGTGGCCACTAAAAGCCCACTTAAGTGGCAGGCCAGCTGTCAGCAGGAGGAGCAGCACGAGAGGCTGACCCGCATGAGG